>PVJC01005989.1:0-56730 GCA_004026665.1 Murina feae | reverse complement strand
CCCCCCCGCACCATCTCTGGCCTTTCTGTTGTAGTTTGACAGTCTGTTTGATGCTGCTCTGCTTCTGTAACTATTTTTGTTTATCAATTTATAATGCCCTTTATTATCCTTAAATGAGTGATGTCATGTGGTATTTTTCTTTCATTAATTGGCTTATTTCACTTAGCATAATGCTCTCCAGTTCCATCCATGCTGTTGCAAATAGTAAGAATTCCTTCTTTTTTTTTTTACAACAGCATAGCATTCCATTGTGTAGATGTGACACAGTTTTCTAATCCATTCATCCACTGATGGGCACTTAGGCTGTTTACAAATCTTAGCTATGGTGAATTGTGCAGCTATGAAGATAGGGGTGCATATATCCTTTCTGATTGGTGTTTCTGGTTTCTTGGGATATATTCCTAGAAGTGAGATCACTGAGTCAAATGGCAGTTACATTTTTAAATTTTTGAGGAAAGGCCATACTGTCTTCCAATGTTGTGGACCAACATTCGCGAGAATAAGACCACTGATTCCAATTAGGTCTTAAGCAGCAAACAAGGATTTATTGAGCTGGCCAGCTGGCTGCAGCACCAGCCCCCTCCAAAATGAGGACTGACACTGCAGCCACAACCAGATGCAGAAGCATGCTTTTATTCACAAAATCCACAAAAAGGTGACACACAAAGTTTATTGCTCTATTTCTCATAGACTCATAAGTTTTGGCTAAAGCATGACTATAGATTTTTACTATTTCTTTTACTATTTCTTTATCTCTAGCAGTAGCAGTAAGTCCTACTGAGCTGCAAATGAGCTGGAGCAAGTTGACCTTTACAGTTGCACCAGTCTGCATTCCCACCAGCATTGCACAAGGGTTGCTTTTTTTCCACATCCTCACCAGCATTTGTCTTTTGTTGATTTGTTGATGATAGCCATGCTGACAGGTGTGAGATGATACCTCATTGTTGTTTTGATTTGCAGCTCTCAGATGATTAGTGACTTTGAGCGTGTTTTCATATGTCTGTTGGCTTTCTGAATGTCCTCTTTTGCAAAGTGTCTATTTAGGTCCTTTGCCCATTTTTTGATTGGGTTCTTTATCTTCCTTTTGTTAAGTTGTATGAGTTCCTTGGAAATGTTGGATATTAAACCCTTATTGGTGATAACATTGGCAAATATGTTCTCCCATGCAGTGGGCTTTCTTGTGATTTTGTTGATGGTTTCTTTTGCTGTGCAGACGCTTTTTATTTTGATATAGCCCCATTTGTTTATTTTCTCTTTAGTTTCCAATGCCCTAGGATCTGTATTGGTGAAAAAATTGCTTCAGCATATGTCTGAGATTTTGTTTCCTTTGGATTCCTCTAGTATTTTTAAGGTTTCCCGCCTTACATTTAAGTCCTTTATCCATTTTGAGTTTATTTTTGTGTATGGTGTAAGTTGGTCTAGTTTCATTTTTTTGCATGTATCTGTCCAATTTTCCCAACACCATTTATTGAAGAAACTGTCTTGACTCCATTGCATGTTCTTGCCTCCTTTGTCAAATATTAATTGAGCATATTGGTTTGGGTCGATCAAAAAGCTTCCAGCAAACAAAATCCCAAGACCAGATGGCTTCATAGGGGCATTTTACCAAACATTCAAGGAAAAACTAAAACCTATCCTCCTCAAACTATTCCAAAAAATCCCAAGCTCATTCTATGATGCCAGCATTACCATAATACCAAAACCAGATAAAGACAACACAATGAAAGAGAATTACAGGTGAATATCCCTCATGAACATAGATGCTAAAATCTTCAACGAAATCCTGGCAAATCAGATCCAGCAGTACATCAGAAAGATCAAACACCGTGACCAAGAAGGATTTATCCCAGGGATGCAAGGATGATACAATATCCGCAAATCAATAAATATAATACATCACATAAGTAAACTGAGAGATAAAAACCACATAGTCATATCGATTGATGCAGAAAAAGCATTTGACAAAATACAACACTCATTTTTGATAAAAACTTTCAGCAAGGTGAAATAGAAGGATCATACCTCAACATAATAAAAGCCATGTATGACAAACCCTCAGCCAACATCATATCAATGGGCAAAAACTAAAACCATTTCCCCTTAGAACAGGAACAAGACAGGGATGCCCACACTTACCACTCCTGTTTGATATAGTACTGGAAGTATTAGCCATTGCAATTAGACAAGAAGAAGAAATAAAAGGCATCCAAATTGGAAAAGAAGAGGTAAAACTGTCCTTATTCACAGATGACATGATGTACATAAAAAACCCTAAAGCCTCCATCAAAAATTATTAGACTTAATAAATAAATTCAGCAATGTAGCAGGAAACAAAATTAATGCCAAGAAATATATGGCATTTCTATACACCAATAGTGAACTTACAGAAAGAGAGACTAAAAAAGCAATCCCATTTACTATCACACCAAAAAAATTAAGATACCTAGGAATAAACTTAACTAAAGAAGTAAAAGACCTCTACTCAGAAAACTATAAGATGTTGAAAAAAGAGGTAGAGGAAGACATAAACAGATGGAAGAACATACGATGTTCATGGATTGGTAGAATCAATATCATTAAAATGTCCATACTACCCAAAGCAATCTATAAATTCAACACACTCCCCATGAAAATACCAATGGCATATTTCACAGACCTAGAACTAACTCTCCAAAAATTCATCTGGAATACAAAAAGACTCCAGATAGCTGTAGCGATCCAGAGAAAGAATAACAAAGTAGGTGGGATCTCAATACCAGATATCAAGTTGTATTACAAAACCATAGTTCTCAAAACTGCTTGATACTGACACAAGAATAGACATATAGACCAATGGAATAGAATAGAGAACCCAGAAATCTACCAGATCCCCATTTCTTTATCTTATCACTGGAAGTTTGCTCTCTTTGACAAGTGTCTCCCCATTTCTCACATATACCAGCCCAGGGTAATGACCATTCTAGTCTCTGTTTCTATAAGTTGAGCACTTAGATTCTGCATATAAATGATATCATATAATATTTTGTCTGTCTTTTACTTTTTTCAGTTAGCATTATACCCTCACAATCCATCCATGTTGTTAAAAACAGCAAGGTGTCCTTATTTCTCATGGCTCAGTAATATCCTATGGTGCAGATGACTTTTTAACTGTGCAGAAATAAAACTCATAATTTATCATTTGATATTCAATCTCAGCAGAAAAATAATATAGACCTGTAAATGTGAGAAACAATCTGGCAATCTCTTCTTTGGATTTATGCTGCTTTAAGTATTAGCCTCTCTCTCTCTCTCTCTCTCTCTCTCTCTCTCTCTCTCTCTCTCTCTCTCTCTCTCTCTCCTCCTCATACTTATAATACAGAAAGATTTAGCAAAGAATGGCACTGTTACAGCTAACAAGATTAAATATATTCCCTAAGCTAAAATCGTGAAAGGAGAAGAATATTTTTTCTAAAGAGTGGTAAAAGGAATGGGGTGGTCATGGAACATAGAGTACATGAGTGTTTGGGTCTGATAAGTGTTTTCTAAGCGTTGCTCAACCAAAATCAATTTTGCTGAGTCACCACATTATTCCTTCAAGGTATAACAATGACATGAAAGTTATGAGAATAAGGTAATATTGTACCTAGGTAAGATAATGTGATTTTTGAAAGAAATCACCAGTTAACATTGAACCCAGCATAAAGGAAACATCCTAGAAGAGTGCCCGCCCACTACGCCTTTCCTTTAACTGAAGCTAGCTAACTCCTCTTGCTTCATTATTCTTAATGGCTTTCAATTGCAACATTCATAGTGCACATTAGTCTTATTTTATCTGGATCCTGCATAGCTTGTTCACCTCATATTTTCCCACATACCCTTTGACCATTATGAGCCCCAATATTGACCTAATTTTATAAATTTAAATAATTGAGGAAAGAAAGTGTCAAGCCATTTTCTACCTAGAATTTTTGTATTTGCGGTTCCCTCTTTATGAAATGCTTAACACCTTATATTTGACTTCTCCATCAGACTCCTTCAAGTAGCTTTTCATATATCACTTTCACAAAAAGACATTGCCTCACTAATCAAACGTGTTCATTATTCTCTAATAATCTGTTCATTTTCCCCTAATAGCACTTAACTAATGTTATGATGGTTACAAGCCTGTTTACTTGTTTAACTGTTTCCCAAGGACCTATGGGTATTGTGAACACATGCACCATACCTCTATTCACTGCTGAATATGCAGAGTCTAATCCCATGTCTCACCAGTTGTAGCTATAAAATAAATTTCTAACAAACTACAAGATAATAAAAAAATAAAACAAAAAAAAATGCAGAAAGAATCAGTAACATAGGTACCCTTAAACAAAAGGAAACATATTTTTGTAAGCAGTTATAATGACTGATAAAAAAATTAAAAATGTAGAAAATTTTTAAGTTGAAAGATATTTTTTTTGGATATAGTAGCAACAAAACCTATATCTTGCTAATGATGTTACTATTGAAGAGATTCTCAAGATTATCTATGGGAAAACATTGAAATAAACCTTCTTTAACATTAATTGATAATAGCACATCTATCATCTTTAGGATATGAGAATATTTTATAATCAAGAGGGATAGAAGTCAGATATAAAGAAGTCAGGGCTTGTATAAGAGTCTGTCAAGTAATGGAGTTTATAACAAAGAGACAAAAAGAGCAAAACATGTGAGAAAGAGAGAATGACCAAAAAGGGAGAGACTACTTTTCCATTTCGTTCCTACTATGTGCACAGTATATTTGATGGGTCTCTTACTGAAATCTCCATCCCATCGCCTGAGCCCTGATTTGATTTTAGGCATCTGTCTCTAGATTATAGCTCTTAATCATGCTCCAGCATAGTGTAATTTGATCTATGTGTAATTAATACCAGAGTCCCATCTTTAGGTGTAATTGAAAGAAATTAGTAATGGCAAGGAATGAATGGTATTATTTTACATTTCCTAGCAAAATCAAAGCTGCTAACTAGTATAAGGGTTAATGGCATCCACCTATGAAAAAACAATTTACAAACTAAGCCTTGCATGATGGAAAATTATGAATTTTATGTTTTTTCTTCTACATATCATACTATCATAGCTTCTTTCTTAATGCTTCATCCAAGAATCGTAGGAAGTAACATATGGCAGGTGTTACCATAACCTGACTTTCATATTATAGCCCCACTTGAGAGTTGACAAATGACAACAGTTAAAGTAGATTCCAGAACATTATTAAGGGTAGTTCTGATAGACTGTTGATTATATTACTTTGTTATAATGTGATTAGTGTATCCAACTATCTAGCCCAGATGAGGATGCCTTCCATTTCTCTTTTTCCTTTTTAAAATCAAATAGATTGTTACACAAGATAGCCAAACATAAATGAATCTCATCAAAATATATACCAAGTTCTCATTTTACTGAATGAATTTGCTTCTTGAATTCTAATGTTTAAACTATAGAACTGCTTCTTTTTTTTAATTTTCAAAACTGTCTGAACAGGCAAGACTCCTGGTAGTGTATTTGATTTTGTAATAGATCCTAGTTAATGTAATTTCTCTTGGAGAACTGGTTGAAGGATATTTAGAGAAACTGGTTGAATATATTTCTTAAAATCTTCTGATTGATTCCTCTACATAATAAAATAAAAATGATTCAATATTATGAAATAATATTTTAAACCCTTTGTGTTCTGTCACTGTGGAGCCATTTGCATGAGAACTATTTCTCTATTGCTAAGAGTTCCTCTGTTTCTGCTGTTTATTTCTCACCTGAAGTCACAATTCTCTGAATGCACATCATAATCATCTCTACAAAAGCCAATTTCTGTGTCACAAACAAAGGATTATGCCTTCAACTGAGAAATAAACAGCAGGAGCAAATGAAATCTAAAAACTATGTACCCCAGTTTATGGAAATGTTCCAATTAATAAAAATTCAACTAAAGAGAACGACTTTAAGTTCTGTATCAGCAGAATTATCTCCCAACAGAACTTTTTCAGTTTTTCATGATGTTTCAATGTGCTTTGTACCGAGGCTAGTTAAACCTGGTGTATTCAACTGTTAATTATGCCAGCTGTCTTTTCATCCTCCTGATTATGGTTAGCAGTCTGTCCCTGTTCTATCATTTTTAATTATCTATAGACTCTGTGCTGAGATCCATATAGAAGTAGTAACTCCTCCTTGGCATCCATTGGTAGTGATTGAATAAAGTAAAAAGACAACAGATGGCTATGATCTGCATTGTGGACACACATGGAGACTTGAATGAACCTTAAATATCTGTCAATTAAAAATCATGTTCCACTTTAATCAAAATTCCACTTGCCATTTTAGCTGCTTTGTCATGATGCCGTAAATTATACACTCAGAGATTATCTCATAACATTGGACTATATTTCAGGCTAATTTTTGTATGGTTGAAATACTGAATAAAAAATTGATTTATTGCCTACTATATCATTATTTTCAGAAGTCAAAACTTAGAAAAATATACCAGTTTATGATATGATTTTTCCCCTATTAATCAGGTCAAGTAACATTTACTCAGCACCTAAAATTTGTATGACGCTGTAGTAAGGAATAGAGATACCATATGAATAAGGAATTATGTTTTTAAGAAAGATAAATGAGCAAGTGCCACTATAAACTTTTGTAATTTTATGAAAAATTTATGCAGTAGGTGAAAAAGCCTTAAAAGAAAGAAGAACCCAATTCTACCTGGGAGAGAGCAGAAAAGCTTTTTAATGGAAATATAGCAGAATCTCTATATTCAAAGCTGAGAAAGATTTAACCAAGAGAAGTGTGAGCAACAGTAGGGAGGAAATAAATAGGAGAGGCAATTGTAGGCAGAAAGAGGAAAGGTGCATTAAATAAGTCACCCAGGTTAATTAGCATGGTATATGGAATTAAAATAAGTACAGATAAATGGAATACTTCTTGAACTGTCATGTGTATAAGAACCACCTGTAGGGCTTGTTAAATATGGGTGTCAAGGCCACAACCCGCTCTCCCCCTCACCATTCTAATTCAGTAGGTCTTGCCTTCAAACTGAAAGTTTGAATTTCTATCAGGTTCCCAGAGAGGCTGACGCTGCCAGTCCATGAACCACTCTTTGAGACACAAAAGAAACATGACTGAAACTTAGCCATGTCAGGTGAAATATGGTTATGACTATAAGATATTTCATGTAAGTATGGAGAAAAGCATATAAAAGATAGAGGGGAAAATAAATCACTACAAAGTAAATCACTAAAAATAATACTGAACAAAAAAAGACAGCAAGAGAGGAAGAAAAGGACAAAACAATTCAAAAGATTTTTTAAAAATTAACAGAATGACCACAGTAAGTCCTTACCTACAGATAATTACTTTAAATGCAAAGTGATTGATTTATCTATTGAAAAGACATAGAGTAGTTAAATGGTTTTAAACAAACCTAGATATAGTCTGCCTATAAGAGACTCCAGATTCGATGACACACATAGTCTGAGAGTAAAGAGGTAAAGAGAGGTATTCTGTGCAAATTCTAACCAAAAAAGAGCAGAGGCAATACTTTGAAAAAAAAAATAGACTTTAAGTTAAAAACTGTCACGAGAGACAGACAAGGTCATTATCTAATGATAAAAGGGCCAATTGACAGCAATACAATAATATTAGGGGACTTTAGTATCCCAGTTTCAATAATGGGTAGGACATCCAAATGGAAAATCAATAAAGAAACAGCCTAATTGAACAATATGGATCAAAGTAATATAAAGACATATACACAACTTTCCAATCAACAGCGGATGATATACACATTATTCTTAAGTATACATGAAACATGACACATGTCAGGTGACACTGTTAAACTAAAGAGCACTTAAACAAGAAAGGAAATAAACAATTCACAGGATGGAAAAAGAACCTACAGAATAGGAGAAAAATTTGCAATATTTCTGATCAGAAATTAACATCCAAAATACATAAGCAATTCATCCAACTCAAAAGAAAAACAACAAATAATCTATTTTTTAAATGGCAAAGAAACTGAATAGTCAATTTTCAAAATGAAAACTTTCAAATGGCCAACAGGTATATGAAAAAGTGTTCAATGTTATTAATCAAAATGCAAATCAAAACTACAACAAGATATCACCTAACATCTGTTAGAGGGTCTATTATACAAATAACAAAAAAAGTAGTAAGTAGTGGTTTTACGTGAATATAACTCTGCTAACTATAGTCACCATGCTTAAAATTAGATCCCCCAAATGTATTCACCTTATAACCATAAAGTTTTACCTTTTGACAAACATCTCCCCATTTTCTCCATTCTCCAGCTCCTGGTAACCACCATTCACATAAAAGTATTGGTGAGGATGTAAAGAAAAAGGAACCCTCATACACCGTTGGATAGAATTCTATTGTCACAGTCTTTATGGAAAACATGGAGATTCCAAATGATAACTATGTGAGGTTATGGGTATGTTTGTGGCAATGATTCCACAATGTACACATATATCAAAATATCAAGGTGTACATTTTGAATATATAATGTTTGCCAATTATATAGCAATAAAATATAAAAAATAAAATAGAGGAAAAAAACCAGCTTCTTCTAGGAAAGTTATACAGTAAAGAGAATATAATTAGTCCTTCTTCAACTGTGAGAATTTGGACTCTAAAATTGTTCATGATAAGAGCATTTGCATTTGAAGAAGTAAAAGTTATAAGAGAGTTGGGAGAAGTAGCTGTAATCAGTGACCACAGGAAAACTTAGTTATTTATTTGTTTCATTTATTTACTTTTTAATATATTTTTTATTGATTTTAGAGAGGAAGGGAGAGGGGAGAAAGAGATAGAAACATCAATGATGAGAGAGAATTATTGATCTTCTGCCTCCTGCACACCCCCAATTGGGGATTGAGCCTGCAACTGCGGAATGTGCCCCTGAGTGGACCCTTTAGTCTGCAGTCCATTGCTCTATCCACTGGACCAAACCATCTAGGGCTAGGAAAACTTTCATAATTAAAATATGTGTACTCAAATGAATGAAAATAGTAACAAAAATTTAAAAATGTATGTTATTACTGAAGAAAGATTCCAATAGTCAAAATAAAATCATAATTATAAAATGACATTAACTTTACAATAAATGTGCCATATCTATATCAAGAAAAAAAAGAATAAAAATCCATCAACAATAAGAAAGATTTGAGAAATCTGGTCTAATACAGAAAAACTCTCTCTATATATACACATTTACAGCAATTCTATTAAAATTAAGTTCTTCTAAGACTTATTGGATCATTAATATTAAGTGAATCATGTATCAAAATTCTTTATATAGCTATGGTAATGTGGTGTCAGCACCTAAAAGTAGAATTAAGTTTATAGAATAGAGTGGGATATAGAAGTAGATACTTGAATGAATGCACTATAATGAATAAATATACATCATTTAGAATCAAATCAGTTGCTACACAAAATCTTCACCTCAATGATCTTAACTCCTCCATGACATCAAAAAACAATATCAACAACAAAAATCTTTCATTTCTTCTTCTCTAAAACAAAAAGAGAGAGAGAGACGTACTAGTAACTAATGCATAGGAATGTAGTGGAGATACATTAAAAAATTATTGTGCAAGACTGGTGTGTAACAAATCATGAATTCTCCTTTAATAATATAGATCTACGATGTTTCAATATCAATGCATACACAATTATTCTATTCTTTTAGGTGGATATTCAGTTTTTTATTGTATTTTATCAAGTACTTAGTGATTGTCTCTAATATGTATCTAATTTTTAGAAAATATGAATAATGTTGCCAGGAGAATTTTTTTTACCTTGTGCACATATGTAAGTTATTCTTTAGGGCAGGTGATAACGATTTGAAAACTAGGTTAAGTGATCTCTACATTAAATTATTGCAAATCATTGACAAAAATCTGTGCAAATTTATGCTACCATCAGAAGTATATAAGTGTATTTAATTTATTCATATTCCCCACACCCTGAGAAACATTTGGAATGAATAACATTTCATATATTTTAAACTATATTGCTAAAGAATATTTCTTGTATGCATTTGAATGTCTATAGTTATGCATAGAATTGACCATCTGTTCATATATTTACCAGATAGCTTTTGTTTTTTGTAAATTATCTCTTCATGCATTGTGCCTATTGTTCTTTTGGGTATGCTGTGTTTGTTTGTTTTGTTCTTTGACTTCTTCCTGTTTATACTCTTTCTAAAAATTAAGAATATTAGCAATTTATTGTGTATATTTGAACAATATTTTCCTAGTTTGTTGTCTTTCGTTTATGATATTATTTACCATTCAGAAAGTTTTTATTAACAAAAACTTCTTATACACCAAACATCTTCAGTGGTTAGGAGACCAGTTAGGAGAATTAGGCAATGCCAGAGATGAATCTAATAAAGAATCCAAAATATATTTCATGTACTTATAGCCTTGGAGATTAAAAATCACTTCATAAATTATACTCCTAAAATACTGCTGGGAACTGGCTTTGTCAATGTTGTAGGCAGCAAAAGTTGTATGTTAATTTGAATTTCCAGTGTGTTTATAGATATAATTTAAGTGTAAAACTGAATTTGTTTAGGAGACAATGTCTTGGTACAATATATTACTTGAATAACTTTGATCATCTATTTGGCAATGCAGTAGAACCTTATAGACTGCATCCTTTTTTTCTTTAAAGCATAGAGTGACCTACAATCTCCATATTTTAATAGCCTTAATTTAACATTGTTAAAGTCTAAACAACCTAGATGAAATACTAGTAGTAAGAGTGAACGGAATAAACAAAGAGATAAATTTAGCAAAACACATATCCACAAGTTTTGCCACTTACTTATTTTTATCTTAAAATTTTTAAACACTATTGGCAAGTTTCTTAGGAAGAGGAAGACTTAAGAGTTACTTGGAGCCCACTGCGTCCTAAAACTTACCTGTTACCACGTTTACTTCTCATCACTATAGAGACTGATGGCCCCGAATCATCTTTTAGTTCTCTTCACTCAACAGATACTTATTTACAGATTTAAAATGATTGTTTCCAGAACCAGCACAGGTAGTGCCCAAACTAGGAAACTTAAAAACATCCCATCTTCTTGAAAACAATAAGGGGATAAAAATATAAAGTTTAAAGCAACACATTATATAGTTGGTTAGAAAGTTAAAACCTTTGAAATAAAATTAAAAAAATAGAGGCTTTGAGTATAAAAGCTGCAAGTTAAACCTGGGTTATCTCCCTCTCAAATGATCCAGCCCTTTTCCACTCCATTACATGACTGAGATGTCAAAAGTGGAATTCTCCATATGAAAGATTTTCCTAAACCTTTTTTTTAAATTTAATTTTTATTTATTTTATTTTATTTTTAAGGTATTACAAATAGTAGTATATACGTCTCCTTTTTTCCCCCCACTGACCTCCTCCCGGCCTCCCCTATCCACTGGCACCCCCCCCCCGCCCCCCACCAGTGTCTTGTGTCTATTGGTTGTGCTTATATGCATGCTCTGCCTTAAATGTCCAGACTACTAAAATTGAAATACCAGAGTCCTTTGCAGTTTCAGGCTATGGAGTGGAAAGAAAAGAAATGCCTTTTCTGAGCAGAATTTCCAAATAGTTGTACTATCCATTATAGTCTGTGAGAGTGAAAGTGAGACTATTAGTAATTATGCTTGGACAACAAGATAGAGCTTCCCAGGTTTTTCCTAATAGTCCCTCTATTATTCTTTAAGATCAGGATTTTGTTGACCTCTAATCAAAGCCAGTCTCTACAAATCTGGAATAAACTTGTTTTCAATATTGCAGCTTTAAAGAATTCATTTTTTGTAGGATATGTGTTGCCCCATTTTCATCCATCTGAGAGCCTCAAACTCTTGGGCAAATTGTGATGGGAATAGGCTTCTTGACAAGTGTCAGCAAGACTCATTCTCTTCCGCTGTCCTATGGGAAGGATAAACAAGTGAATAATCTTAGAAGCTAACACATCACTTGGCATCAGACACATCTAATAGAGGTCACAGTGGTACCAGGTGGACCCCAGTTCACAATGCTTGAGTGGGAAATTTCATCCTAAAAGGTGTAATATTAATAACATCAGGATAGTGTCATTACATGGATGACTTCCTTTAAATTTCATGGAACTTTGACTACCATAAGGTCTCAGTGTATTAAGAATGACATGTAATCTTGAAATCTTGATTTGTGTGAGATGCCACCGGGCATTGCAAGCATGACACCCTGACCAACAGCATCCTTTACCACCACCTGTCTAGTGTCGTTCCAGGTCTGCCACTGCCCAGAGACACAAGGATTACAGAAAATTTAGAAATACAATGTTTTTAGGTAATAATAAGGTGACCAGATTTTAACATTGGTAAAGCGGGACACCATTGACGGGGGGTGGGTGGTCTTTATTATTATTATTATTACTTAAAATATTACAAAGAGTAGTATATATGTCTCTTTCCAAAAATCATGACTTTTTTAAAACGCTGCGGGACGCGGGACAAATTGTTAAAAATCGGGACTGTCCCACCAAAAGCGGGACGTCTGGTCACCTTACCCTCAATAATGCAATCCAGGAAACTCTTTTATAAATATAAAACAGTGTCAGTCTATAGATTCAGATACAGATATATAACACCAATTGAGGTGCAATATCACATACAGTCTCTGAATTCTACTGGAAAGTAAGAAACAGCATATATGATAACTAGAGGCCTAGTATATGGATTCGTGCAATGGGGTCCCTCAGCCTGGCCTGCACCCCCTTGCATTCTGGGACCCCTTGGGGGGATATAGCAGTGTGCTGAGCAGCAGGAGGCCAGGGAGGAGCCCAGCTATCCCTGCACTGCTCACATCCATCCTGGCCTGTGACACCTACTTCCGCCGCCCACTGCTCTGCAACAGAGTGCAAAGCGGCTCCCACTGCTGTAGCGGCGCTCACCAGCCATGAGCCTGGCTTCTGGCTGAGCACATTGACCACCAGGGGGCAACTCCTGTGTTGAACATCTGCCCCCTGGTGGTCAGTGTGCCTCATAGCGACTGATCGACCAGTTGTTCCAATTTTCCAATCGTAACAGTCGCTTAGGCATATATATATACTGGAGGCCTGGTGCATGAAAATTCATGCACTGGAGGGGGGTCCCTCAGCCTGGCCTGCACCCTTCCACAGTCTGGGAGCCCTCAGGGGTGGTAGGCAACCCAGTGATCAGGGGAAGGTAATGCCCTATCACACCTGTGCTGCTGCTATTGTCAGCAGCGCAAGCCTCGACTGGCTGACTGGCTCTGATTACCTGATCCTTTGGGAAGCTGGCAGCTGCCATCCAAGGCTTGCCTGTACCTCAGGCTGGTCCTGAGCGGTTTGGGCAGCCAACATCTGAGGCTTGCCTATACCTCAGGCATTGACTGGGAAGCTGCCATCCAAGGCTTGCCTGCACCTTAGGCCAGCCCTGGGCAGCTGGGCAGCTGCTATCAGAGGCTTTCCTATGCCTCGGGCTGGCCCTGGGTAGCTAGGGGACTTGGGGGACTGGGGGACTCTGGAGGCAGGTACACAGAGTGGCCAGGCCCAGGCACCTGCCACCCCAGCGAGGCTGAGGGACTGAGGGGACTGGGCACCACCATATTGTGGTTGTAGGCACCACCACTTTGAGAGTGGGGGATCAATTAGCATATTCCCTCCTTATTGGCTGTGGGTACCACCATCTTTGTGACAATGTGAGGGTCAATTAACATATTCACTCTTTATTAGATAGAATATAGACTCTTTCTATCAGCCAACATTTTTGTGGGTTGTTGATGATTCTATAATTTAAGGAGAATTAATTTAAATTAGTTCTATGTGAATATAATAGTCACCAAATTTCCACATGCAAAATGATCAACTATCCTATGTTACATTGGTAACATAACTGGCTCTTGCTTCTGACCTAAAAAAAGTCATTTATTTGTACTACAGCATATTCTGTAAATAAACACTGCCAAACAATTGAGCTAAGTGAAATAAGTGAGACAGTGAAATACTTTATAAAACAAGTTATATGTAGAAGCTGTAAAACTAAACAAATACAAAACAACTCATAAAAGTTGAGTAGAATGGTGGTTACCAGGAAATGGAGAATGGAGAAAATGGGGAGATGTTTGTCAAAAGGTACAACTTTATGGTTATAAGGTGAATATATTTGGGGGATCTAATTTTGAGCATAGTGACTATAGTTAGCAATATTCTATGGTATAATTGAAAGTTGCTGACAGAGTAAATCTTACATGTACTCACCATAAAAGAAAAAGTCATTCAGTGGGATGATGGATATGTTAACTAAACATAGTGTGGTAAGCATTTTATAATAAATACATCTATCAAATCATCACATTGTACACTTTAAAATTATACCATGTTGTTTGTCAGTTATATCCCAATAAAGCTTGTGAAACTAGTACGTAAAATAAAATAGGCAAATACTGAAATAAATTTGTAAGGAGTTAATATGAGATGATTTTATATGCCTTTTACCATTTAAGTATGCAAATTATTTTGGGCCATATAAGATGCTAATTGAAGTCCTTATCTGATTGAAAGTAATCTGGGTTAGGCAATTGAAAATACACAAATATATGAAATTAGAGCTTTCCAGCAGATTGGAGCTAGCCCAGCTGTGAGAAGATAAAGAGCCTGTGCTGTTGGTAACATTCATAGTGCCATCTCTCCCACTACTTTCTCTCTGTGAGGTCATGCCCCCTCTAGGGTAAGCTGAAGAGAGAAGCTGGGGATATTCACAGGTTGAGTAATCCTGTCTGGGTTTTTTTTTTTTTTCCAATGGATTCAATGAGTGATTTTTATTTTCTTCTTTTTACTTATTTGCACCTTCGATATGTTCTACAGTGGCAATTCCATTTTTTTTTTTTTTTGGGAAAATGAACTTCTTTGATTTTCTGTTATAGTCAATGAAAGTCTCTAGGCTTCTTATATACCTTCTTTTTTTTAATCTTTATTATTCAGATTATTACAGTTGTTCCTCTTTTTTCCCCCACAGCTCCCCTCCTCCCAGTTCCCACCCCACCCTCTGTCCTTGCCCCCCCACTGTCCTCATCCATAGGTGTACAATTATTGTCCAGTCTCTTCCCGTACCCCCAACACCCTTAACCCCCAAAAATTGTCAGTCCACTCCCTTTCTATGCCTTTGATTCTATTCTATTCACCAGTTTATTCTGTTCATCAGATTTTTTATTCACTTGATTCTTAGATTCACTTGTTGATAGATATGTATTTGTTGTTCATAATTTTTACTTTCCTTTTTCTTCTTCCTCTTCTCAAAGGATACCTTTCAGCATTTCATATAATACTGGTTGGGTGGTGATGAACTCTTTTAACTTTTTCTTGTCTGTGAAGCTCTTTATCTGACGTTCAATTCTGAATGATAGCTTTGCTGAGTAAAGTAATTTTGGCTGTAGGTTCTTGCTGTTCATCACTTTGAATATTTCTTGCCACTCCCTTCTGGTCTGCAAAGTTTCTGTTGAGAAATCAGCTGACAGTCATATGGGTGCCCCCTTGTAGGTAACTAACTGCTTTTCTCTTGCAACTTTTAAGATTCTCTCCTTGTCTTTTGCTCTTGGAATTTTAATTATGATGTGTCTTGGTGTGGTCCTCCTTCGGTTCCTTTTGTTTGGGGTTCTCTGTGCTTCCTGGACTTGGAAGTCTATTTCTTTCACCAGATGGGGGAAGTTTTCTGTCATTATTTCTTCAAATAGGTTTTCAATATCTTGCTCTCTCTCTTCTTCTGGCACCCCTATAATTCTAATGTTGGTATGCTTGAAGTTGTCCCAGAGACTCTTTACACTATCTTCATACTTTTTTATTCTGTTTTTCTTTTCTTTTCTTTTTTCTTTTGGCTTTTCCAGCTGGGTGGGTTTTGCTTCTTCATATTTCATATCTTTGACTTGATTCTTGCGATCCTCTCGTCTGCTGTTGGATCTCTGTATATTATTCTTTATTTCAGTCAGTGTATGCTTAATTTCTAGCTAGTTCTTTTTCATATGCTCGAGCATCTCACTAAATTTATTGTCAGTCTCTAGAAAATTCTTGAAAAACCTAATAACCATGGTTTTGAACTCTATATCCTGTCGTTTTCTTTCCTCCATTTCTGTTATTTGTGATCTGTTTCTTTGTCTCCTCATTTTGGCTGCTTCCCTTTCTGAGTTAAGTGATCACTGAGAGGAATTAACCTCTAATCCACTTGGTTATGAGAGTCAGCTGTGTCTACAGTGGGAGAACTTCTGTGCTGGAGACACCCTTATGGGGCAAGAGTTGTTTCAGTGGGGCTTTTGTGCTCACTGTGTCTGCCCCAAGTGTGTTCCTTGTGGATCTGAGTTTTATTTAGGATGGTCCCATTCTGGCCACTGGGTGAGGCTGGCTCTTGTATCTTTAAGGAAGTGTTGATTTACCCTTTGCCTTAGGCTACTCAGCCTTTTATATGCAAAAGCCTCTGATGCAGCTTGAGAGGGGCGGGGCCTCAGGGAGTCTGCAGGGCAGAGCAAATAGCTATGGCCGCTTCTCAGCCCTGCGCTGAGAGACACTGGGTCTCTGTGTCCCACGGTAATTGTTGCAAGCAACACTGAGAGAAACCCGCTTTGGATTTCCTCCCAGTGCCAGTCAGTCCCCCTTCTCCAGGTATGCATCTGGGTCCTCAGAAACTTGCTTGGAACTGGAGTTCAGAGCGGCCAGGAGCTTGTGGTTCCTTCTTCTAGTCTACTGTTGAATCCTTCCATGGTGTTTTTGATTGTAGCTATATCATTTTTCAATTCTTCTTGATTCTTGCATAGGTTGTTGATTTTCTCATCCATCTGGTGAATGAATTGTACAACCATTTCTCTGAATTCTTTTTCTGTCATGTTGCATGCTTCAATTTCACTAATTTCCTTTCTTAGTGGCTCCTCATTTTCTTTCCTCTGGGGATTGTGTCGTCTTCCCATTCTGACTGTCTCCAGAAGGTTCAAACATTGAGTTGTGTGGGCCTGGGCCATTTGCAGTGGGAGCTTCTCACCACTTTAGTGTTGTTGAAGAGTTCCAATACTAAAATATTTGGTTGTCGTAGGTTGGTGGGAACCAAGTTCACTCAGAGTCACTGTTGCCAATGCTCAGTGTTGCCTTGTGTGCATACTTAGAATCAGGGACCCCACCTGCTTCACACTGAAACAGAGATCCCCCTGGATGTGTTGAAAATCAGAGCCCTCTTGCATGTGCCAGGAATCAGAGTTCCTCTATAATCCAGTATTGGCGTCTCTGTTGCTTTGTGTGGCCTCACATTGAGAATCAGGGTCCCTTTGTGCGCATGCACCAAGAATTGGAGTCACTGGCTCTCAGTGTGAACGCAGTGGGAGTCAGAGATCCTAGGCGCAGGTATTAAGAAACAGAGTCAAATCACTGGTGCTTAGTGCTGCCTCCTGCCCGCACACTCAGGGTCCTGGCACCCTTGCTGTGGGGAACAAGTTCCCAGAGTTCAGAGTTCCTAGGCACCAATTCCTGCGGCGTTCGCAGGTTCCTAGGTGCAGATTCCTGTAGCCACTTGCAGCGGAAACAGGTCCCCAGCTTTTGCACAGAAACAGGTCCCCAGCCTGCATGTTTCTAGGCACAGATTCCTGCTCCATGGCTTGGGGAACAGTTTCTCAGATTTCCCAAGTTCCCAGGCTCAAGTGCAGAGCAAGGGGTGTGTCTATAAGGTCCTTTCGAGCAGCCCGAGCACCTGTGGGGAGGGGGATGTGCTGTTTACTTTCGTGCTGCCCCAGAGCAGAGATCCACTGCTGGGATGTCTTAATTCTTGGTGTCCGTGGGTCCGTAGCTGTAGTCGCAGATCTCTGTCCTCAGTGGTTGCAGGGTCCTGGTTTACTTCTGAGACCAGACTGGGTGGCACTGCGGCCAGGATCCTAGTCGCAAGCAGCTTTGTTTCTCAGGATGGCGTGGTCTCAGTGTCCGCACTGGTAGCGGAGCTCTGCCATCTAAGACTGCCAGGTTTGGCTGCCTCTCAGGGGAGCTGCTGAATCTAACTGCCCCAAACTCATGCACACACACACCACACATGTCCACGCACTCCTCTGTCGCTCCCTGGCTCTCTCACACTCTCTCCCTCCCTATCTTCCTGCTGGTCGCCATCTTTTTCCTCTGGATTTTTTTTAATACTGCTTTTCTTGTAACTGCAAACTCTCTTCAATTGCCTCTAATAATGAGCATTAAGAAGCAAGCTTCCCATATATAAACAGCTTCATGCCAAGTGTCAAAGTGTATTTAGATCAGTTCTAATAACAATGCTCTCTTTACCAAAATGACCGCAATTGAGGCCACCACCCAAATAAGTTTACCCATACTCACTATGATTCACTTATGTGGTTGTATTTTTTTCCCCTTGTAGAAGCCAGATGGGGAAATTGAATGATGAGACTGTGTTGACCACCATCTCTGCATGTTCAAGTTTTTGTTCATGTTGATAATCTTTGTATGTTTCCAGGGTGTCCATACCATTTTGGTTTACTATGCGTACCATCGCTCCCATGCCAAGCAAGTGTAAAAGCCTCTTGATCTCCCAATACTTTGCCCTTCAGCTTCAGCTCATCTCAGGTAAATATAGATGAAATATTTTGTAATTGTCATGTCATGCATGTCAGGGATTTTTACCTCCACAGTTAACACAAGCTTTACAGCAAAATTTTGTTGGATGCTCAGCTGTAAACATCTTTCCTTTCATAGCAGAATATCAATGACCTGTTACTAAAGAGTCTATGCTGATTTACTTTGCATTGTCAGAGAACCTATTTCCACAAGTGAAGGGGATGAGGGTTGCAAGGATAAGAACATATTCAGATTTTACAACTCTATAAATTTAAAAACACATTTGAAGCCAGAAGATTTTATACTGTTTCCCACCAAAGTGCTAGAACCCTGGCCAACCACTCTGAGGCTGTGGAGGGATGGTCAGCAGGAGAACTAAGCAGGACTCTCAGCTGTCCAGTCACATTTTAAAACTGAGCAGCTTCAGCGCCTCAACTTTGAACATCAGACATTCTTTGCAGATATATCTAAAACAAAGTGTGTCATTTTTTGTTAATGTTTTTAACCACAGATATAATCCAACTTTTAGTGTTCACTTTGGGCAATAATACATGTGTTCTGATCTAACTTTCAAAGTGTATACACCAAAAACTATAATGTACGCACTATTATCACATATCAAATATTTCTTTTAAGAAAACAGTAGTGTTTTCTACTCCTTTTTTTATTGATACCTTTGGAAAAAAACCTAACCAATTAAATCAATCATCTTGACTTCCTGGTATGTTGCTGCTATTTTGTTGTTGTTTCTGTTTTATTTTATTTTATTTTGTTGTTGATCTTGTTGTTAATCCTCACACAAGGATATTCTTCCACTGATTATTTTTGTAGAGAGAGTGGAAGGGAGGGGGAGAGACAGAGAGAGAGAAACATCGATAACGTGAGAGCGACGCAACTGTGATGTGAGAGGAACACCTGTAGGCTTTCTCCCGAACGCGCCAAAGCCTGCAGCCGAGGTATGTTGCCCTGGACCAGAACGGTCCCTGGAACCCTTCGTTCAGGCTCTGATCTCTGTTCAATGAGCCAAACCAGCAATGTTGCTGCTATTTGTTTATGTTTCAGGAAATACATATTAGTGAAATAAAATGTCTGGAATGACATTTCTATATTTTTGGGCATCTCATAGCTCATTTCTTCCTCTGGCCATTTGACAATGTATGGAATCTAGTGTCACAGTAACTAAAATCCTATTCTGCTTCCCCATAAAATTAGTATGATCATTTATTCTTCTGGGAAATGTTTTTAAAGTAAAAGCTATAAATAACAAAAGTCCAGGTATATGTTTCATTGTAATCCCTTTGAGGACATAGAAACTTGTTTTGGATAGGAAGACTGGAATTAAATCTTGGGAGAAAGCCACATAGATAATATGTTTATAAGCTTGACCATATACAGCACACATTTCTGTAACTCAGTGAGATATTCTCCTGTCAAAGAAATATGTATATATATGCAAAATGTGAATAATAGTGCATGTAAATACACAAGTCTGACAAGTCGGTTTAGAATCATAATGTCACTTAGTTAATAGTGGGACAAGAGAGAATGTATCTAAATCAGGGAGACAATGAAGCAAGTAACCAATTCCAAAGGTAAGATAAAATAAGTAAAATTGAAAGCTTTGCAGGAATAAATCTGCAATGGGCAGAAGAACAAAAGGAATTTGACATTACAACTTCCTATGGCCTGAATGTCTGTGACTTGCGATATCAGCAGGCATGTGCAAGGTCTGATTGAAATAGTAAGTGGCTAAGCTTAGAATTGCTGAAAGGCAGATTATTTTGAAACAAAGCAGTTACCATGCCTGCGTGTTATGATGATTTGCCATTGTCTTTCAAATCTGCTCCTGGTGGAAATGTTGAGAGGACAAGTAAATGAGATAAAAGTCAAAAGACATTTAAAGGTTCAGTTTTAACTTTATGACAAATAGCCCTGCTATATAACCTCCAGTAAGGCACTTAAATGTTCTGATCTTAGAATTATTTGTATAAAATAAAGGTGTTGGGCAAAAGGGTGAAGGTCTATTCTGTTTTTATTTCTTTTTATAAAACTTAAATATCTTAAGGAATTTAGGAATAGGTTGCTAGGATTGATCCAAACATTGCCATTGGGTTTCTTCTTAATCTTTCTCTGTCTCAGCATCCTTATGCATCAATTTAGAAGAGTACTAGAGGCCCAGTGCACAAAAATTTATGCACTTGGGTTGGGGGGGAGTCCCTCAGCTTGGCCTATGACCTCTCACAGTCTGGGAACCCTTGGGGGATGTCCACTTGCCGGTAGGGAGCAGGCCTAAGCTGCAGGCAGACACCCTTAGCACTGCTGAGGAGGCAAGAGAGGCTCTAACCACCACCGCTGTGCTGGCAGCTATCAGCCTGGCTTGTGGCTGAGCAGAGCTCCCCCTGTGGGAGTGCACTGACCATCAGGGGGCAGCTCCTGCATTGAGCGTGCCCCCTGGTGGTCAGTGTGTGTCATAGTGACCACTCATTCCCAGTGGTTCTGCTGTTAGGGTCAATTTGCATACTAACCTTTTATTATATAGGACAGAGGCCTGGTGCATGGGTGGGAGCCAGCAAATTTGCCCTGAAGGGTGTCCTGCTGCTGTGCCTGGTCAGCCTGGGTGAGGGGCTGAGGGCTGTTTTCAGGCTGGGCACAGCCCCTTCAGGGTGGGGGTCTATACTGGAGTTCCTGGCCAGCCTAAGTGAGGGGCTGAGGATCGTTATCAGGCTGACCATGGCTGAAGGCTGGAAGCAGATATCTGGGATTTATTTAACTTCTATAATTGAAACTTCATTGCCTTGGTCCTGCTCAAAGCCACCAGCTGAAAGCAGGTATCTTGGTTCTATTTACCTTCTGTAATTGAAACTTTGTTGCCTTGAGTGGAGCTCAGGGCCTGCAGGGCAGGTGGGAATCTTGGCTTCCTCCATTGCCAGGGCAACACAAGCCTCCTGCCTTACTACAGTTCCCTGGCTGCTGTCATCTTTGTAACGGAGTGAGGGTTAATTTGCATATTATACTTTTGCCCGGGCAGGAGACCCCCCAAGCTCCTCTGATTGCTGGCTTCACAGAGCCCAGGCCTCTATAATCACTAGCTCTGATCCTGCCCCCTGCCATCACTGGCTCTGCCCTTGCCCCACTGACAGCCTCTGGCCAAGGCTACAGGCCTGGGCAAGGGTCCCCAGACCCCTGCAATCACAGGCTCCACACCTGCCTCTGCAGAGCCCAGGCCCCTGCGATCTCCAGCTTTGCCTCTGCCCAGGACTGAGGCCTCTGGCCCAGGCCTTATGCCTGGGTAGGGCACCCTCATACCCCTCCACTCATCGGCTCTGCCCCTGCCCCCTCCAATCACTGACTCTGCCCTTGCCCATGAATGAGGCCTCTGGCAAAGGCCTCTGGCCTGGGCAGAAAACCCTGGGCCCCCTCTGATCACCTGCTCCACCCCTTGGGCCCCCTGTCTACCCCACAACCTGCCTGGTTAACAGGCCTGACCACTTCAGTGGTGGGGCTGAGCCAGACTGGGTATCACCATCTTGTGGCTATGGGGGCGGCCATCTTCGTGACGGAGTGATGCCTAATTTGCATTCTACTCTTTTATTAGGATAGGATATTTCTCACATAGTCATTATAAAAAAATAAATAATGCATGAAGAGCATTTTTAATAAAGCTACTGAACATTCCTTATGTGTCAGCAAAGGCTGATTCACCAAGAAGGTGAAATGGTTTCTAGATCTTTATTTGCTGAAGTTCATTCCAATATTTTGCACATAATTTTGAATTAAAATGTTGCATTTTTTTAAAGTGCACTAAATCATATTCAATAAGACTCCAAATATCATAAATTTAAAAAGTAGCAATTATTTTTTATTACACATTTTACAATTAATATTTACAACATGTAGTTTACTCAATTATTAGCTTACAAAGTAATATTTGGTGATCTTTGTATAACTAACAATCAAATTTATTATTTAGAACAGAATGAACATAAAGAGAGTATATGGATTGTAAAACTAACTTCATTATTAAAGCAACACTGATTTTAAGGATGTATCTGCCTATTTTAAGGGATATTGATGAGTGGAATAAGATAGCTCAGGCATCCTCAAACTACGGCCCATGGGCCACATGCTGGGTGTTTTTGCCTCCACTGCCTGTCCTGCTTAAAATAAGATAGGTGCAATGTGCTAGGAATTTGTTCATAGTTTTTTGTTTTGTTTTGTTTTGTTTTTTAACTATAGTCCGGCCCTCCAACAGTCTGAGGGACAGTGAACTGGTTAAAAAATTTGAGGACCCCTGACCAAGCTGGTTAGGATGGCTACATGAGAGCACTTTGTCTTTTTAGACATGAGATTGTAGGGTACCACTGAGAAAATACAAGACTTAAAAGGAAGAACCCTTGCCTGTACTGGATAATAAAAAGTCTACTCATTCTAATGAGCTTCTGAGGAGCAAGAAAAAATTGTACTCATCCTTGAGTTTAAGGGTAACAATTCTGTGCACCTTACTCCCAAATTACACTGTTTGGTGTGATAAAATATAAACATAAATTTCTTATACTTTAAATTCCTGATCTTCTACCTGAAACCTTCTTAGATAAAACTAGAAATCTTAATTCTCTGGGGAAAATCAAACATCATGTTGCTCCCATAAGGAAAATCATTGGAGCCTGTAGAGCAAAAGGCACATGCAGCAGCATTGCACCAGTACAGGTAGTGATGACAGGAAAGTTCTGATTCCATTTGCTTTATTTGCTGGTAATGTGAGCATGAAAAAGAGGGACATGCCTGAGCCTCAGTTGAGTTTTTTTGTTTGTTTGATTTCTGTCAAAATATGATGTTTCCTACTCTGCTATCTCAGACAATTTACTGTCAATATCACATGAGAGTGTAAGTTATACCATTTTAACTGAGAATCTCTACTCATGAAAGGTTAAATAATTACTATAGAACGGTCTAAAACTTATTGATGAGTCTTACTGGTAGAGGTTTATTTTCTTAAAATATCATTTAAAAACCCCTTCATCTTGTATAAATACTATAATATGATTCGAAGCCAAGATATTTTGAATAATTTCATTGTACACTGTTGCCCAAGTTATTTAACTGGTAATGGTTCTGCTATTAGCTGTGTGATTTGGAGGAGAATATTTAAAATGTCTGTCCTTTCTGTTTCTCTATCTATAAAACTACCATATTTTCTGGAGTATAAGACGACTTTTTAACCCAGGAAAATCTTCTCAAAAGTCGAAGGTCGTCTTATACACTGGGTGTCGTCTTATAGGGTGGGTGCTGAAACTTCTGAACCGGACTGGAAAATCTGTGGTCGCTACATACGTTGGGGGCAGCTCAAAATGGTTGTACTCCATTCATTTCAATGGAGCAGGACGGAGACTGCAAGTATCTCTCTCTGGTCGGCTCCTTTTTGTGCCGCAAACGGTCTCTGTCTGGACTTTTTAAAACAAGAAAATGGACTCAAAAGTTGGGGGTCGTCTTATATGCCCAGCTATCTTATATGCCAGAAAATATGGTAGGTTAATTATGGTAGTAGAAGTACAGAATATATTTCTAAATTTTAGAAAGCATCTGCCACTTAGTAAATAAAATATAAGATTTAAGCTATTATTATGCTATATTAAAATAAAAAAGTTCTACTGAATGCACAAATTTTTACCAATTTACACTAATAAAATAGTAATATGCTAATTAGTGGCACTCTGCTTCACTCTAAGCCACACCCACCAGCCAATCAGAATGACTACATGCAAATTAACCTAACCAAGATGGCAGCCAGCAGACACAGAGCTAGAGCAAACAGGCTTGGTTGCCCTGGCGATGGAGGAAGTTGCCTGCCTAGGCCGGCTGTGTCCTTGGCTCAAGGCAACAAAGTTTCAATTATAGAAGAAAAATAAACCCTAGATACCTGCTTCTAGCAAACCTCGCTGGTAGCGTGGGTCTCTGGGAGCTGTGGCCAGTCTGCAAACAGCCATCAGCCCTTCACCCAGACTGGTCAGGTACCCCAGCAGGGACCCTCACCCTGAAGGGACTGTGGCCACCTGCAAACAGTCATCAGCCACTCACCCAGGTTGGCCAGGCACTCCAGCAGGACCTCCTTCCCTGAAAGGAACGTGGCCAGCATGAAAATAGCCCTCAGCCCCTCACTCAGGCTGGCCAGGCACCCCAGGGGCGGACCTCCACCCTGAAGGGGCTGTGGCCAGCCTGTAAACAGCCCTCAGCCACTCACCCAGGCTGGCCAGGAACCCCAGTAGGCCCCTCATCTTGATCTGGGACATGCTTCAGGGCAAACCAAATAGCCCCCATCCATACTCCAGGCCTCCAACCTATATAATAAAATATGTGCCCTAACCAGTTTTTCTCAGTGGATAGAGCACTGGTCTGCAGACTGAAGGGTCCCAGGTTCAATTCCGGTCAAGGGCATGTACCTTGGTTGTGGGCACATCCCCAGTAGGGAGTGTGCAGGAGGCAGCTGATCAATGTTTCTCTCTCATCAATGTTTCTAACTCTCTATCCCTCTCCCTTTCTCTCTGTAAAAAAATGAATAAAAAATATAGTTTTTAAAAGGGTAATATGCAAATTGACCCTAAAACAGAACGACTGGGAATGACTGGTCACTATGACACACACTGACTACGAGGCGGCAGACGCTCGATGCAGGAGCTGCCCCTTGTGGTCAGTGCACTCCCACAAATTTTTGTGCACCGAGACTCTAGTAATGGAAATAAAAAAGAATATAAAGATTCACAGTATCAGTATTCCAACAAAATGTTTTTACTTTTCATATTTCTTTTGGTTCTTGTTTATATGCTTGAGAATTTTTATAGTATTGCAATCTAAAATTTTGTAGTTATTTGTAGCATAATATTATATTATAAACATTTTCTATATTTTCTCATAATACTCATGCTTATGTTTAATGGTGATCAAGTTAAAATATTTTAGTGTATGACAATCAAAGTATTTCATCACTAAATCATTATTTGAGATTTAGTTTTTATGTATTGAGGTTACATAATGAGATTACCATAGTGTGGGAGACAAAACACACAATAATTGTTAACCATTAATTTTATTGTCACTATTATCAAATATGTGCATATTAAAATAATAATTAATATAGTTTATTTTTCCTCTCTTCATATTATTGTCTTAATACACATTTATAAGACTGTTATTTTATGTCAAATATGAAAAATTTTAAGGAGCCTAAAATATACTGCCATATCATTGTTATTTTGTTATTATCTTTTATTTTCAAACTAGAGGCCCAGTGCACAAAAATGTGTGAACTTAGGGGGGCTCCTCAGCCAGGCCTGTGCCCTCTCACAATCTGGGAACCCTCGGGAGATATCCACCTGCTGACTTATGCCTGATTATAGAGGGTTTGGGCCTATGTTGGCATTCAAACATCCCTCTGGCAGCCTGGGAACCCTTGCAGGATGTCCACTTGCCAGCGGGGAGCGGGCCTCAGCTGCAGTCAGATATCCTTAGTGCTACTGAGGAGGCAGGAAAGGCTCCCGCCACCACCACTGTGCTGGCAGCTGGCCACCTGGCTTGGTGGCTGAGCAGAACTCCCCCTATGGAGTGCACTGACCACTAGGGGCAGGTCCTGCATTGGTTAGTGTGTCATAGTGACCAGTCATTCCCAGTCATACTGCTATTAGGGTCAATTTGCATATTACCCTTTTATTATATAGGATAGAGGGCTGGTGCATGGGTAGGGGCCAGCTGGTTTGCCCTGAAGGGTGTCCTGGATCAGGGTGGGGGTCCCACTGTGGTTCCTGGCCAGCCTGGGTGAGGGACTCAGGCCTGTTTTCAGGCTGGCTACATCTCCTTCAGGGAGGTGGGTCCTGCTGGGATGCCTTGCCAGTCTTGGTGAGTGGCTGATGGCTGTTTGCAAGCTGTCTACAGTCCTTCAGGGTAGAGGGCCTCTCTGGGGTGCTTGGCCAGCCTGGGTTAGGGGCTGATGGATGTTTACAGGCTGGAATTTTCAATTATAGAATATAAATAAATCCCAGATACCTGCTTCCAGCCAGCCTCACTGGGATCTTGGGTCTGTGGGAACTGTGGCCAGCCTGCAAACAGTCATCAGCCCCTCACCTAAGCTGGTGAGGCACCACAATAGGGACCCCTACCCTGAAGGGACTGTGGACAACCTGCAAGCAGACATCAGCCCCTCATGCATGCTGGCCAAGCTGGAAGCAGGTATCTGGGATTTATTTACCTTCTATAATTGAAACTTAGTTTCCTTGAGCAGAGGTCACAGCCAGCCAGGGCAAGCAGGAAGCTTGGCTTCCTCCATGGCTGGAGCAACCATGCCTCCTGCTTGCTCCAGCTCCATGGCTGCTGGCCGCCATCTTGGTTGGGTTAATTTGCATATATCACTCTAATTGGCTGGTATGCATGGCTTGGTGTGTAGCGGAGTGACACCAGTTTTCATGTTTCTTTTTTATTAGATTAGATAATCTCTACTCAAAAAAGTTGGAAAATATAGGATTCAGAGAATCTTATACATTTTTCCCAGCATCTTCGGATGTTAATATCTTAGATCCAGTGCTATTAAGTAATTATAGACTTTATTCAAATTATCCCAATTATGTCACTAGCTATATTGTTTTTTAGAAGAGCAGTGTCCATTACATGTCAATAGAAATATAGGTGTATATGTTTGATAAAATTCCCAAGATTATGTTTACTTTTAGTTTTAATTGCTAATGATTTAATAAATAAAAATGAAATGATGTTATTTTATTGTACATGCTCTCAGAAAAAAAAAATGTTTTAAATTCTCACTCAAAAATATCTTTCCCACTGATTTTTTTGAGAGAGTGGAAGGGAAAGATGGAGGATAAGAGAGAGAGGTAGAGTAACATCAATGTCAGAGAGATACAGATTGGTTGCCTCCCACACGGGTCCTGACCAGGACTAGGGATCTAACCTGTAACCAAAGGTACATGTCCTTGACCTGGAATCGAAACGGCAACACTGCAATACACAGATTGGTGATCTAACCACTGAGCAACCAGCCAGTACTGAGAAACTAATATAAGAATAGTCAATAGAATTTATTTATTTTTTTTAATTTTAGGCTTACATGAATATTCAACAAAAAACATGAAAACCCATATTTACTTCCCACCTCTCCAACAGTTTCCCCTATTTTTAATATCTTGTATTGGTGTGATTAACTTGAGACAAGTGATGAACCAATATTAATGTATTATTAATTATTAAGGCCATAGTATACATTACTGGTCAATCTTCTTGTTGTACAATTCTGTGTGGCTTGAAAATGCCATGTGCATGCAACTTTTATTTTAACTATCAAACTTTAGAATGTAATAATATAAACTATAGTACAAAAATGTCAAAAATAAAATTCAAACCACCTATTTCAACAACTAGGGATTTCAAATATAAATATATTCTTTCTTAATAATAAGTACTTTATATAATGAAAATAGTGGTATATGTATTTAATATGTATATATTCTCATAATTTATTAAATGTTATTATGATTTCTTGTTTTCTTTATTGTTTTTGTCTTATGGTCTTTCAGATGTAGTTTCTTCAATAAAACTGTTAGTTGTTTAAGAAAACTTTATTGACATATAAAGTATATACCATATAATTCACCCATTTTAAGTGTAAAATGAAATAATTTTTAGTAAATTTACCAAGTTGTGAAGTCATCATAAACATTCAATTGTAGACATTTCATCAATTAAAGTATCTAATCTAATAAAAGAGTAATATGCAAATTGACCATCACTTTGTTACGCCCACAAGCCAAACCCACAAAGCCACACCCACCAACCAATCAGTAGTAAATATGCAAATTAATTCAACTAAGATGGCAGTGGCCACAGAGCTTGAGTTTCCCTGGGCAATGGAGGAAGCCAGGGCCCTGTGGGCCCTGAGCTCTAGTCAAGGCTACAAAGTTTCAATTATAGAAGATAAACAAACCCCAGATATCCGCTGGGCTGGGACCTTAGGTTGCCAGGAGCAATCCAGGCTTTGAGCAGGGGGAGGGTGGGGGTTGGGGGGAGGGGGAACCAAGGCAACAAAGTTTCAATTATAGAAGTTGAATAAATCCCAGATACCTGCTTCCAGCAAGGCACCCCAGTAGGGACCTGAAAGGGCTGTGGACAGCCTGAAACGGCCCTCTGCCCCTCACCCAGGCTGGCCAGGCACCCCAGTAGTGACCCAAATCCTGAAGGGGCTATGGGCAGCCTGAAATGGCCCTCTGTCCATCATCCAGGCTGGCCAGGCACTCCAGTAGGGACCCAAACCCGGAAGGGGCTGTGGGCAGCCTGAAATGACCATCAGCCCTCACCTAGGCTGGCCAGGTACTCCAGCAGGTGGACATCTCCCAAGGGTCCCAGACTGTGAGAGGGAACAGGCTGGGCTGAGGGATCCTCCTGAGCGCACAAATTTTTATGCACCGGGCCTCTAGTCCTATATAATAAAAGGCTAATATGCAAATAGACTGAATGGAAGAACCACTGGAACAACCAAACAACTGAACAACCAGTTGCTATGATGTGCGCTGACCACCAGTGGGCTTGTATGGAATATGGCGGGCATTAGCCATGGTGAGATGGTGGAGCAGGTGAGCAGGGATGACAGACCAAGGCAGGGTGCTGGTCGCTGTCATCAGGGTGAGCTTTTGGTGGTTCCTGAAAATTCTTTGCTCTTGTGCACTGCTGTCCTACCTAGTGCTCACACCTGCTGCCTTCACCAGCCCCATTCACACCTGCTGCAGGCACCAGCCTGACTCACATCTGCAGCTGACACTAGAACCGCTGCTCACACCCACTGCCAGTGCCTGGCACCAGTCCCAATCACTCAGTACCATCAGCGGGTACAAACAGTGGCTGCTGGCCCCCATTGCCCCTGAGGGCTTCTCCATCTCCCCCTGCTCCTGAGGGGTGATCAGGGAAGCAGCTGCCATTCACACCCACTTCCAGTACCAGCCCTGCTCACACCTGCTGCTGGTGCCAACCCAATTACTCCACACCATAAACAGGTGTGAGTGGGGTAGTGCCATCATGGATGGGAGCAGCGGTGGTGGTAGCAGAGCTGCTGGAAGACAGGAGCCTGGGGACTGCTGTGGGAGGGGCAGGGCAGGGTACAGAGGATAGGCCAAAGCCCTCCCCTGTGGTTACCACAACCTCATGGCCCACAGGTCCTTCAAGGTGCACAGATTCATGCACTGGCCCCCTAGTAATTTTATAATTAATCCTTCTTTGCTGTGTCTGCCCAAGGCAACCACTACCTCACTATTTGTATCTATAGGTTCGCCATTTCTGAAAATATCAAAAAAAATTAATTGTTCAATATATGTGATTGTGTGTCTGGTTTCTTTGACTTGGTGTATTGCCTCAGAGGGTTGGCCTTCTTCCCTATGGAAGCAGGTATCAATACGCATTTCTTATTGCTGACTAATATCCCCTTGCATATCTATAGTGTGCTTATATGTTCATCATTTGGATTGTTTCCCTTTGGTTGCTATAATAACTGCTACTGTAATAATTTAATTGCTTTTATACAATTTTTTTGTACAATGAAGTTTAAATTGGATTTTGGTAATTAAATAATTTAAGAACTACAATATTAAGGTAATTAATTTTAAATGCAGTAATTGTATGTTGTAAATTATGGTTAGTTTACTTATTTATTAATGGGATGAACGTTCTACTATGTGACTATAAAGCCAACTCAAATAATTTTATTAGCCATGCAAACTTATAGAAAAATTTCTTATTTTTTCAAGAATCAAGAAAATGATTAGAATAAATTTATTTCCTTAAGAGTTGATTGAAATTTACAAACCAAAAGAAGTAACATTTTTCAAACTTTCCATACTCACCATGTGAGAATATCCACTTATCAATTCCTGGAAGACACCACTTCCTGTAGTAACTAATCTATGAAAACAAGCTGGAAGAGGTAAAAGAGTTATAGTGAAATGCATTTTCTTGTTTCTGTTCTTTAAATGCAATAGAAGTTGAGCAGGCTAAGCAATGTGCTGAGATTCTTAATAATGCTTAGATTGTGGGACATTATGAAAGCAAAATTTTATAATACAACTAACATATACATATACATATGTTAGTTTAGTTGTATTATAAAATTTTACTTTGTTTCTTTTATAACTTTTAGTTTTTTATGTGTATAGAATATGTTTTAATGTATGAAAGAGTAGCTTCTCAATATCAGTGGCTTCAAATAGCAAGCATTTTCTTCCTACTTTTGCTCAAAGGCTCAGAATTTTGCACTACAAATTCATGGACCCTGGCAAAAATTCTCTGACATCTTAGTATGTGTTTGCAGTGTTCGTTAAGAAAGCTGAGTATGCCTCACTTCCAGTCACATTTCATTGCCATAATTTGCTAGATGATCACATCCAAATTCAAAAGATTGGGGAAGATGAATCCTTCATATGCATAGAAGCAGAGGGGAAATTGAATAATGGCAAATAACATTAATTTTATTCCTCTTAATTGACAAATCATGCTTTTCTCATTTTCTGCTATTGAATTTATATTATATTATTAGAAGAAAAAATAAGAACTTGATGATTTCATGCTTTTCAAAGTCACCCCACATAATTCTCAGGTTTGACACAGTAGTGCTGCCATTTGTAGTTACCTCCATTTTCTGTGTCCTGTCTCTTGACTTATGCTTTAGTAGTTACTAATAGTGACTGAAATTTATTACCAACTAGGACAAGTAAAGCACAAAATGTCAGCCATTTCTAATCATCTTTTGTGATTATGATATATTTTAAAACAAATACTACTTGTATTCTAAAAACCAAGTGTTAAGAGGCATGGTTTATTCATTTAGTCTTTTAACAACATATTAATGAGTGTCTATTGGAGTAGTTACTGTATGAGATGATGGCAAAACAAAGGCATGCAGGAATCAGGCCTTATCTCTTTTACATGGATATTGAGTGGGAGAAAGAGTTGGAATTAATCAAAGGAACACACAGTATTGAATGCACCTAACTGGAGGCAACAGAAGACTTTTCTGCAGGAAAAAATATATATATTTAAAGAGATCTAATGTATAAAGATAAACTAAGGCTAAGTAATGTGCCGAGATTATTAACAGTACTAGAGATAGAAGGTGGGGAGGAGATTTTCTCTGACCCTATTGCAGAAGAAAATATGATGTTTTTAATACAAATGGATGAAGCCATGGTGCATGGAAGAGATTTTGGAGCTTGGGCCAAGCTGGAAATGGTTGCAAGGCGAAATAGATTATATTCCAAATTACTTGATAATAACTGAGTTGGGGGCTGAAAGGTATAGCCTAGGTATAGTATAGCTGAAAGTGAACTGGACTTAAATTGAAATAGGCTTTACTCCACAGTCTTATAACTCTTTTATCCTTGACAAATTTGCTAACTTCTGGAGCCTCAGTTTTTTCATTGACCTGGTAAAGATGATGACATTTAGCTTATATGACTGTTGTTAACATGGCAGACATTGATTAAAGTGTCCAGCTCATTACAGACTTTGTCCTTTAGAGATCTCCAAAAGGAAAACAAAACAAAAAACAATAACAACAAAAGCGGGGAGAGGGGACAAAACAAATGACAAAATGAGAGATGGCTTGCAAAGAACTTGTGGAGAAAACATTGGTGAAGATTTGCGAAAGAGGAACGAAATAGAAAAGACAGAGGGAAACTGCAGACTATGATTCTAACACATAAGAAAGAGGGAAGAAAAGAGAACTGAGTAGTAAGAATCCCCTTCTGCAGTGCAATCTCAACAAAGTCTTGTCTGTGGTGACGGTGGTCCTGGGGCCAACGTTTTGCAGTAGAGTCGATGCCTTGCAGGAACAGGCTTGCATCAGTCAGTGTATAGGAGAAGCCTATGAGGACTGTGGTATTAACATGCACAGGATGATAAGTCCAGAGAGGTAGTAGCTTGGATATCAGTCAAGCATGCTAAATACAACAGAAGATTTGAATTGCATATTTTCATGGTTGCCACTATCCACTCCTTGCTTCCTATAGTGTTCATTAGTTTCTCTTTCTAGGAGAAAACTAGAATAATGAGACTTATAGGACAAACTACTCCCCTCTTTGCTAAATTAAGTTTCAGGATCCCAATTCATACTCATTTATCCTTCTTCTATTAAGCATTCTAAATTCCTGTCACCCTAATCCTCAGCTATCTTCTTGGTAGGTTGTGGTGGCTAATATTGTTCTGTGATCCAATCCTTCATTGTCTGAGCTATTGGATGCCATATTTTTCTTAGTCCAAGCTTGTTGTACATGTCCTTTTGTGGTTCCAATGGGGTAAGGGCACACTAGGCCAGCAACTAAGAGAATCTCATAGCTTCCATACTTATTCTATCCTGTCTTCATTGTATAAAAGCATCATACCTCTTTGTGACCAAGGTGGCCACCCTTCTTATCAGTTGCTTTCTGGACACAAGGACTCTAAATTCTTTGACAACATCCATAGGTTATAGTCAGCCTGAGCGCTTTCTGTGTCCCATGGCAGGGGTACATCCTTCTAGGGACCAGCACTTCTGGTCATGTAAATTGTGAGTGCACAAAACGCAAACCTTTCATTAGGTGATTATAAATTACTAGAGGCCTGGTGCACAAAATTTGTGCACGAGTAGGGTCTCTAGTCCTGGCCAGCAGTCAGGGCCAATCTGTGAGGCAATCAGCAGGGTGACCAGGGGTCCCTACTGGCACTCACCTTGGCTGGCCTAGCGCTGCCTGCTTTCTGGCCCTGTCCCCCACTGCTGCTGCCAGTCGCCTCCCACTGTGGGACGACTGGGGGTGGAGGGCCTCTACTGGCACCCACCATGGCTGGCCTGGGGCTTGCTGCCTTGGGGCAGCTCCTGCATTGAGTGTCTGCCCCCTGGTGGTCAGTGTGCATCATAGTGACTGGTTGTTCCACCATTCAGTCAATTTGCATGTTAGGCTTTTATTATATAGGATTGTAAATGGAGCCACTTCCATTCATTATTGGTGCACCTATGTGTAGATGGTTTGTGTTTGTGGATATGTCACCATAAGAAGTTTCTAATTTAATTACTTATTCTGCATCCTCAAAGATGGCATCCATTCTTTCAGAGGATTGATGTTCCAGTTCTCTGCAAGGTCAACTACTCCCAGATGGTATAATATTTTATTCTACCAGTAGATCCCATGATCCCATGATCATGGATGTACTCACACAACTCCTTCAGTATGATGCAAATTATCTGTCCAGATGCAGTTTTATGTACATTATATCCCCGTGGAGAGGATATTCCAGAAAATAGTGCTTCTGGTTCATAATCTGTGGGTAATAAAGACATTCAATACACATGATAGTTCTTCTTTCTGTGGATGAACATTTGGTCCTTCAGTACAGAATGTGGACTTTAATAGTCCCATTTTCTACCATCATGATAACTTTATTTGCATGCCTATTCTTCCAGTCTGGAGGAGACAATGATGATGGCTCACTAGAATTTATTGGCCAAGTCATTTGTTGATTTTGTTAATGCCTCTTGTTTTCTGGTGGCCATTAATGTATGTTACAAAATTGTATACTCTTTGTGTCCAATCCTAGTGTCCATATACATACTTCAATCCCAAATATTCTTATTGTAGATATTCTAGGCATTTTTCATATGGCCCTGATCAAATGGACAAACCATGGACCAATGTCCATGAATTTATATTTATAAATATCTATCTTGTCTTCTCCTTGGACCACTTGCCTTTCTATATAAAGTAAATGAATAGTGTGATGCTTGCAGCTCCACCTACTGGGAAGATTTTCATTCTATGTTGTCTTTCAAGAGCACTACCATTTTTTCATTTTGTACCCATGTAGCAAGAAAAACAGCCCTCAGCCCTGTAAATATTTTTTGCTCATTTTTCTCCCCTTCAGCTGTTTATACTGGGATGCTATTGTGATAGTCCACATTGATTCTCAAGATTCTTCTATCTGGCAAAACAAGTGTAGATAAGATATGTATCAATATCTGTGCATCATTGACATATTTAATCAAGACACTAAACTCCACAATTTCCCTTTCTCCTTCCAGGATACTTCATTGTTTTTGATCCATCTTGACCAATGTGTAAAAGTGTACAGCTTCAGAAATTTCTACTTGGACTTTCCTGATATAATTGTTTTTACCCAACAAGCAAAGAAACAAAAGTGGAGGCTGCTCCAACTGTAAGTATATCAATTCCAATTATACACTAAAGACTGGAGAAATAACCACTGGGTGGGTCCAAGGATGCAGTGGGTCTGAAGGCCATGATTTTATATCATACTACTAGGGGCCTGGTGCGCAAAAATTTGTGCACTCAGGGGGAGGGGGTCTCTCAGCCCAGCCTGTGCCCTCTCACAGTCTGGGACCCCTTGGGCGATGTCCACCTGATGGCATGCCTGGCCAGCCTGGGTGAGGGGCTGATGGCTGTTTTCAGGCTGGCCAAGCCCCCAGTGGGAACCCTGACCCCATGGGGGTATGGCCAGCCCAGGTAAGGGGCTGAGGGCTGTTTTCAGGCTGCCCATAGCCCCTTCAGGGTTCAGGTCCCTAATGGGATGCCTGGGTAGCCTGGGTGAGAGTCTGAGGGCCGTTTTCAGGCTGCCCACAGTCCCTTTAAGGTTTGGGTCACTACTGGGATATCTGGCCAGCCTGAGTGAGGGCCTTAGGGATATTTTCAGGCTGTCCACAGCTCCCATTGACCCAATGTCCCAGCAAGACTGGTTGGAATAAACTTTCTGGGGTTTATTTATTTTCTATAATTGAAACTTTGTTGCTTTGAGCAGAGGCCTAGGCAGGCAAGGAAGCATCCTGTTTGCTTCAGCTCTGTGGCATCTATAATTGAAACATTGTTGCTGTGATCAGAGGCCCAGCTGGCTAAGGCAGGCAGTTTCTTCCAAACAGAAGCCTCCTGTTTGCTCTAACTCCATGGCTGCCGGCCACCATCTTGGCTGGGTTAATTTGCATACAGTTGCTCTGATTGGCTGGTGGGTGTGGCTTGGCTTGTGGGCATGGTTTAGATGTCTCAGAGTAATGGTTAATTTGCATATTACTCTTTTATTACATTAGATGATGCCTACCAATTGAGCATCTAATAATGTTGGCAATATAATAAACACATTTAATAACTTTAATTAAATGAGGTCATTGGTACCTAACAAATCTTAGGATCTGAAAAATTATTGGTTTTGCCTGTGAGTGCACATTTGCTAGCATGATTTTCTAACAGAATATATATTTGATGCATTGGGTCTTCAAGTATCACCGATATCATAACCTTTGGTGACTGTAATGCTTGGGTATTCTTCTTTTCCCACTGTAGAATCACCTGGTAAAATGGCTATAGTTCTTTTTTAGGAGAGTAGAGGAATTATTGTCATTATACTTTCAGTTATGTTGCAGGGTCTTTCCTTCTAGGGACCCAAGCACTTTTTAAATCAGAATTCTTGACATAAAAATCGGGTCTGGTCTAGATAATGAGCAAGGGATCATGACTTTTCATTAAGAGAACTGCCTTCATCTTCCATTCTTGCATTTTTCTGGATGAGAGTTAAGCACTCCTCTCGCTGGCTGCCCATCTATTGTGCCCTTACTGACACCGTGTTCTATCATTTCCACAATTCACTGTGTGTCAAGACCTCTGAACGCCCCTCCACCATGCTGTTGGTTAAGGAAAAAACAGACTTTTTTTGGATTTTGACAATTTAGCACTTTCAGTTCGATCAGTTGGCTTCTATTACTTTAAGGATATTTTATCCCTATTATTATAATTGGGGTTCTCTGGCTATTCACTTAACCTCTGAATTAGCCTTCAGAGTTTTCACTGAACTTAGTGATGCTGGTACTCCACTAATCAATGCATTCTCAAACTCTTGATGAATAAATTATCCTCTGGGCTCTTGTGTGGAATATTATCTGCTGTGAATCTTCTGACCTCACATTATGCAGGTTGGGGAAAAAGGAGGTTTGCAATTGTATGTGAGACACAGCTTATTCTTGTATTAATTATTATATTGTTTTCCATATGAAAATTCAGTTTCCAACTATAAAACTACTTTCTCCCACCCTGTATATCTATGTCAGAATTTTCGCTACACTCAGTTGTTGTTTTTTTGGGTTTTGTTTTTGTGTATTTATTTGTTTTATCTATTACCCTACCACCTGCCATAACAACTCAGTGTTTATGCTTCATCCTGTGCTGGCCATCACATTATTCACACTTCTATTATCCACTCCAGCAGTGTGTATCCCCCAACCCATGAGGTCCTTGTCTGTGTGTGAAATCTGATATCCCAAGTAAATGTATTCAAATCAATGACTTCTTGTTTATCAAGGTTTACCTTTAAGCCTAGGTGACCAAGTATGTTCTAAATTAGTCTCAGGAATATTCTCTTGTCTCCTGTGAAAAGTTCTTACTAGTCATTACAGCTCCTCTTATATATAATTTCTTCATTTTCTTACCTGGCCCTGAAACTCAGTTTACAGCTGAGATTTTTTCTGGAATTTAACCCTAATCATCCTGGAAGTCAAGAGCTTCTGTTGCCTTATGAGGATAGACATCTGTAGTTTTACCCAGCATGTGGGTAATGCTGGTTATTGCTGGGGCGGGGTGGTGGTCAGTCCTTGCTGTAAGCTCTGAGGTTTTAATGTTCTCTATAAAAACATATTCTGGGGGATTTGCTAGTATCTAGATACTTTCATCCCATATTATTGGGTCCTAGTTTTTAACAATACATATCCGGTTTTAGCATAGTGACCTACTTTGTTTGTAAATTTAAATGTCACTGAAGTCTGTGATTCTATCTGGGCCTTAGTGTGCTGCTAAACTGTGTTTGCTCATCTACTCCATGAGATAAGTGCTTCTTTGCAAGTTACTAAAAAGACCCCTTTAACCTGACTTTCAAATATAGCCTTTTAAATGCTTGTCAATGACCCTTAATCTTTCATTATTCATCTTCAATGGGTCAACACAACTCAGCTGTGACCCTTTGATTCTATTATCCCTATAAATATTGATCTCCTTGAGATATTGCAATTTATATTAAGAAATATATATTTGGGGTATTTGAAGATGGAGGTGTAGGTAAATGCCTGTACTCACTGCCTCATACAACCACATCAAAATCACAACAAAAATACAGGACAACCATCATCCAGAACTTCTGGAAAGCTGACTGAATGGAAGTCCTACACCTAGAGAAGTAAAGAAGAAAGCACACTGAGACTGGTAGTACTGCAGAGGCATGGAACAGGCTGATGTGGCATCCACCTATGCCATTTTTTAATCGGGAGGGAGATTGTCTCTGTGGAGGTTGCCTGGAGGAGCAAGGGGTCCCATCCCCACACCAAATTCCTAGCCCAGGGTTCCAGAGGATGCTGGACACAGAGGCTCAGTGAAACAGAGGCTGCTGGAGACCCAGCTGTTTCTCTTAAGAGGCCAGCACCATGAACTGAACTTCTAAGGTCCCACTTCCTTTGAGCTCTAGCACCAGGGCAAGGTTATGGGGAACACAGACACATATGAGGAAGAACTGAATTATCTGGCATCAGGTCAGGAACTCAGGGGTGGCTTTTTCCCAAGTGGAGGTGCTCGCAGAGATCGTTGTTCCTATGCTGGGATTTCCTCTGTTTCAGAGCTGACTGATAGCCATTTCTGTTTTCTCTGCCCTGGTGATTCCCTAAGACCCCACCTCATCCTCACCTTGATGGTGCCCAAGACCTAGCACCAGCACCAGTCTGCCTTGCTTCATAGCTGGGCCTCATCTGGGCACTTCCAAACTTGATACAAAGAGGAGGAATCTCTCTGTAGCTCCTGCTGGGTGGCCCAAGACAGTGGCTGACTTTACACCTCCCTGGTGACCCAAGAGTCAGTGTACCCAGTAGTCAGTGTCAGACCATACCAGATTATAACTCTGCACATCTGTGAGCCACACACTCAAAAGGTAGACTCAGTGAGCACCAAAGCCCCAATGAAGCAAGTCCTGCTCCATAGGGGTGTCTCCTGCACAGTAGCTCTCCCATTGTAGATGCAGCTGGTTCTCACAACCAGTTGGCCTTGAGGTCAATTCCTCACAGTGAAACCAATAGCAGTAAAGTCTCAGCTATAATATTGTGTTCACAGCCCACAAAGGGGTGCACCTAGAGCTCCCAGCTCAGGTGAATGGGGAGGCTGAGCCACTAGACCCTATAGAATACCTACTACAAAAGGCCACTCTATCAACTCAAAGAGACATAGAAGCTCTACCCAATACATAGAAACAAACACAGGGAAGCAGTCAAAATTCAGAGACAAAGAAATGTCACAAATGAAATGGAAGATTGTAAACTACTGGATATAGTTCCCAGTAGTAAATGCATGGTTGTAAAATTACTCAAGAATATTCTAGGAACATCCAAAAAAATTGAAAAAGACCAGAAAGTAAGCATACACTGACTGAAATAAAGAATAATGGTGTGGGGATTCAACAGCAGAGTAGAGTATTCTGAGCATCAAATCGATGATTTGAAATATGAGGTAGAAAAAACACCCAACCTGAAGAACAAAAAGAGAAAAGAATAAAATAATTTGAAGATCATGTAAGGAGTCTCTGGGTCAACTTCAAGCATACCAATATTTGTATTATATGGTTGCCAGAAGAAGAGAGAGAACAAGATATTGGAAACCTATTTGAAGAAATAATGACAGAAAACTTCCCCTACCTGGTGAAAGAAATAGACTCTTAAGTCCAGGAAGCACAGAGAGTCCCAAACAAGAGGAACCCAAAGAGGACCACACCAAATCACATCATAATTAACATACCAATGGCTAAAGACAGAGTTAATCTTAAAAGCAGCAAGAAAAAAAAGCAGTTAGTTACATACAAGGGAATTCTCATATGATTTTTCAACAGAAACTATGCAGTCCAGAGAGAGTGACAATAAATAGTCAAAGCGATGACCTACAACCAAGATTACTCTACCCAGCAAAGCTATCATTTAGAATACAAGGTCAGATAAAGAGCTTCACAGACAAGAAAGGAGTTCATCACCACCAAACCAGTATTACATGAAATGTTGAAAGGTATTCTTTAAAAAGAGGAAGAAGAAAAAGATCAAGAATATGAGCAACAATATTGCAACAAATACATACCTATCAACAATTGAATCTAAAAATCAAAATAAAGAAGTAAGAAATCTAGTGGACAGAATAGACTGGTGAATAAAAATAGAATCAGAGGCATGGAAATGGAACAGACTGATAATTGTCAGCTAGAAGGGGTTGGGGAGTGTGGGAAGTGATTAAACAAAGATCTTATAAACATATATTCATTATCTAAGAACACAGACAGTAGGATGGTGAAAGCCTGGGGTAGGGCAGGAACCAGATGGAGGGAGGCAATGGGGAAAAAGGGGGGTCATCTGTAATAATCTCAATAATAAAGATTAAAAAAAAAGAAATATATATTTGGTCTTTTCCTGTTTTCTGACACAGTGTGCTTAACACCATTGGAATTTCCCAGGTGACAGGGGTAATATAAGTGTCTATCACATAATTAGAGGTTTGAAACTTTCTGTGCCACTCTCTGACTTCTGGGAGGGGAGAATGGCTGATATGAATCCTATCACCAATGACCAATAATTGAACCAATAATGCCTTTGTAATAAACTTCCATAAAAACCCAAAGAATGGGATTCGGGGAGTTTCTAAATTGGTGATTCATAGATAATTTGGCAGAGTAGTATATACAGGGAGAGGACATTGAATCTCTGTACCCCTTCTCCACTCCCTGCCCTATACATCTCCTCTTTCTGGCTAGTACCCAGTAAGTAAAATGTTTCTCTGAGTTCTGTGAGCCATTCTAGCCAATAAGTTAAACCTGAGGAGGGGGTTGTGATAATCTCTGATTTATTGCTGATGGGTCATAAACGCAGCCAATTACCCGGACTTTCGATTGGCATTTGAAGTGGGGGCAGTCTTGTAGGACGAGCCTTTAACCTGTGCAATATGACACTATCTCTAAGCAGACAGTGTTAAAATTGAATTGAATTATAGGGCACCCAGCTAGTGTTGGAGAATTGCTTGGTGGTGGGAGACACTCCCCATACATTGGAGATTGAGATCAGAACCCTCTCTAAAATTTGGAGTAATTGTACTTACACAAGAATTTCTCTACACTGGGACATCTTTGCAGTTCACCAACAGTGAAATTTTCAATGATGGGATCATCACCAAATGAGGCTTTGCTAATTTCTTATTAATGTGTCTGTTTTTCAGTCCACTACTGGCAGTGCTTTGTTTGTAGGGTTTCTTTGAAAAAACATATGCCAAGACAGAATTAGATATAATAGTGAATTATTTCAGGAAATAGAAGTTAAGGGCAAAATCGAGGGAAATGAAAAAGGTGAGGAAAGCCTTTAGCCTCAATGATGCTGAAAAAGAGCAGGACAAAGTAGGAGGTTAAAATAGAAAGTCTGAGATTGCAGTGCCCATTAAAGAAAGGTTCCCCCGGGGACTTCTAGAGGCTGTCCCTCAACAGGAAATTACCAAATCTCAAAAACATGGTCTTTGTACCCTCAGAGTGATCATTCATTGGCTGGAGCAGCCCATAACAGGCATTGCCTGAGAGGGAATATGGTGGGAATCTTGTTAGCATGGGAGCAGATGACTAACTCAGTCAAGTATGCAGGTTACCTAGCTATTGATTTCTTAAAATTAAGCATTCATAGGTCTTGAAACTTACCAGGTCCTTAAGAAGTAAGATTAACTCGTTGACCTGTGAGTATGTAGTAATTTGAGTAAGCCTCACTGGCAAAGTGGAGTTTGGCTTTTGACATGTATTTAATCAGTACAACTGTTTCAAGTGTTTTGATTAAAAAAAAAAATCTATTTGTGAGTATGTATCGGAAGCAAGTAAACATTTATTGTTATAATATGTCATTATGGCTGAATAGAAAATTATATAACTTTGTTTGCAAAACAATTAGATCAGATATGTGTACATACCTGACTGAAATTAAATATCAAAGAATACTTAGTGAAGCTTATTCAAATGGACAAACACTATTTATGATGCAAATTAATGTGACAATCCATTTTTCTCCTTAGCAATTTATCATACTCTATAGATAATATATATATTTCCATTAAAAATATATAAATTGCGGGCATTAATGGGTGACATGTATCTTTTAATTTATAATTTATAGGAAATAGTGAATGGCCATAATTGCAATGAGCCAGCTTTGTAGATTACTGGATGATAAAGACCAATGGGTATCTTCCTCAATAACTTGTATGACCACTTTGGTTGATTCATAAAAAAAAAACTATAGATGAAAATTACCCTACTGATAACTCAGAGGCTGTCCTTTCCTAGTTCTATGAAGATAAAATCACAACCATGATCATAAAAAGCCACATATTAAGCACCATTCTATATGGATTATAGTATACAATGGCTTTCTATCTAATTACTTTATTTTCACTCTGATCCATTTCCCATAATTCTCCATATTGCAGCCATATGTTTTTAAATTAAAATGTCATTATGTTCCATAAATTCTTAAAATATTTGAGTATGTTTCTAGTCTCATATGATGAAGACTAAAATTTTTGACATTATCTTCATGTCTGTTCTGTGTGTTCCTGCCAATTTTGCCTAGGCTCATCTTACCTCACTTTGCCTCTCCCTACCTCTGTCATTCACACTGGCCTTCTTTCTGTTCCTACAAAATGTGTCATGTAGTGTTCTATCATCCAACACTATCTACCCTCTCTGGTAGCTCCATCTTGATCTGGAAGCATTCTTTTATTTATTTTTTAAAATAAATTTGTCTCTGGTCATTATTGTGCTATAAGGAATTAGTTTAGTTTATCTAGCTCAACCTTTTCATGAATAACACATTAAGGCTATAGTGGATAAAAAAGACTGGATCTTTTATTGCAATTATTGGGAGGCTATAATACTAGAAAGAAAACAGGATGACAGGGAAAACTACAATTTTAACTTCTGCCTCTATTTTTTTAACTATGTGACCTAATCCTTTCTTTCTTCAACTATGCATTTTCTAAAAATAAAAGTTTACAGTGTTGTAAAGATGAAGTGACAGGCTTTATTTTAACATACTTTGTAAATTATTAATAGAGTTCAAATAACTCTTGCTATCCTTGTTAGTCAGGATAGAATAGGCATTCAGTAAATCCTTATTGACATTATCTAAAGATTCAATTCAAATGAACCCATGTAGAAATGATCTATGTGATTTAAATAACATAAAAATCACTTAATGTTGCATGCAGGCATTTGCATTATTGATTCATTGCAAACGTGTTTAAAAGACAACTTTTCTTTAAATAATTATACATAAGCTAAAATGTAATCATATTATTTGTTATAAAATAAGAAAGTATAAGGATAATGAAGACAGTTCTTCTTTAATCTTATTATGTTGAGACAGGCATTCTGGATTTTGCTCTATTTCCTTTTGATTATTTTATTTTAATGCATATGAGTATGTATGTTATTTATAAATTATTTTGGAATTATTCTGTTGCATCAATTTATTGCTTTTGAAAAAGGAATCCTTTTTGTGTTGACCATATTGTTCCATCACATTCTGAAGAAACTCAAACCAATTTCCTCTCTGCTCTCTGTTATTTGGAGACTGAGATTATAGTATTTAAAATAATATCATCTAAATATGGGGTATTTGCCAGGGTATCATCCTCTCTAACTGCAGTTGTTACCTAGAGCTTTTGTTTTTCCTGTTTGGTAAAGTGGTCTGTTCAAAAGATTAAAACATCAGGATCCCAATGCAATTTTCTGATAATCTTACCTCCCCCATGATGATGGCATAGTGTGTTTCCTGGAAAGAAATTCACCGCTCTACATGACACAGAATGGGCATTTTGAACTTGCTTTGTAAAAAATTACAGCTCTCGTGTTCCACTCAAAAATTCTTTGATTCAGTTGTTGGTTCAAGAGCATGTTCTGTTAAGAGAATAAGAATTTTCACTTATTTAGGGGATGACTAACTTTCCACCACAAGACGCAGTGTCCTGCTTTGAGGACCACCAAGCAAACCGATACTGATACTGTTTTGTAAGTAACTGACTTCTTTGACAGAGTCAAGTTAAATTCATTTGAGTGAATCTAATTCCACACATCAGAAGGGATAGGTACATCAATATAAAATGATTGTCAATCATGGGTTCTATAAATAGGTGCTCTGTACTTTGTGTGTGTAATAAAATGTGAGGCCACTTTAAGATAAAGCTAAAGCATGCCAGTGTCTAGAATCAGTTGGGCAGCTTTCTGCTTTCATTTATGTGCATCTTGACTTCATCAAGGGTATTAGACACACAAATAAAGCAGCATTTGGCCTGTTGATTTTAAAGCCTCTGATCTTCATTGAATAAGCAGAGTTAATTCTCTTTGCCTCTGATCAACACACATGCATCATTTTAAAAAATGTTTGCATTTCTCTACAATGTCTAGAGGAGGCACGAGTTTATATACTGCTGGCTCTCTTTTGACTCTGACAGTCACTGACCTCATCTAGGTTTTAGGTTAAGTGCAGTGGATAGCTTTATTTGCTGGTATCACGGATGATTGCTCCAGGAAGAAATAAAACAAGGAAATGAAGCCACGATTCCGTAAGTGCTGACCACAATTTACAGCAGATAGTCAACCGACTGATATGAACATTGCATTGTCCCACATTCACCAACATTTTATAGTGAACAAATGGGAAAGTAGAGATTTTCATTTTCCTTTGCATAAGAGACCTATATTGATGTTTGATACAGCCAAACCTTTGGATAAAGGTAATGTCATCAAACAAATATAAGCTAATTGGGGAGAAAAAATTAAAGGTTAGAAAACAATGTGGTCCTGCCTTTCCTATTTTTAACTTTTGAGATTGAAAATAAAATGATAGCAATGTTAAAATTCTAACTCCTAAAACAATATTTTTTAGGTATTCTAATAGGACTCCTAAACATGATCTGGTTCTTGAAAACATTATTGTGTGTAGTGGTAATGAAGTAGTTCCTGGAACCAAAATATCTGTAAAAAATATTAAAGTATGCCAGCAACAAGACTCTTTAGGCTTTAATCTTTCGTGGCTTTTCCATATAGAAACAAAGTCATTATTTAATTTTGTTCCTTATAACAACATTTATAACACAGATGTGAAATACAAAGTGCATACCTTAGGAAAGTTCTCTCTTTCTCCGTCTTAAATCTTAATTAGATCCACTTCATTGATTAAAAATATTGCATCTAGTGATTTGCCAAAACCTGTTCTGAAATTTAAATTAGGTTAAGTATTTTGTCGCAGACTGCCATAAAATTTTTCAAAGCAATAAAATCAGTTATCAGAATTAATGATACATAAAATTCATTTTATGATTTTACTTACATTACCTTGCATCTCCCTTTTATCTATTTTCAAATGAACTCCTGTAACTATAGTGTGCCTGCTCTACCTAATGTCCCTGGGTGTGGTAGAGAGGACAACTGACTCAATGTGATTCTTTATATAGTGTTGTTTGTATTCAGAGGTTGTGTGGAAATATGTAAGATGCTGAATAAACGTGGTAGCCTGCTATCTCTGTGAATATGAAATCCCCAGTGCTAGTGGCCCCTTAAGCAGTCCTGCCTGGGGCTATCAGTGATGGAGTATTTGACATTACCTGTTGAGTGAATGAAGCAGCTGCCACTTGAAGAATCAAGGAATGGACCCCTGTAGCTTAATGACCCTCTAATACAACTGCTGGGGACACAGGTCTCCTCCTTGTTAGGTTATGATAAGAAATGAAATCTTTTTTATTTAAACTACTAGCTGCACCCGGCCACACGTTGCTGTGGCTCAGTTTGGTTAAATGGAAAAGAAAGAAAAGAGAAAGCGCATGTTTCTAATATATTTAATTGCACAATGCTTGTGGGCATAAAATGCGCCCTCCCGGGCGGCTGCCCCTGGCACGCCGCCGCCCCTGCCCTGCCCAGCTGGTCTGGCCTCGCACATGTGTGCCTCTGTAGCCTGGTCCCCCCAATGCTGGCCTGCACCTCGCTCCCCACCAGCAGCCCAAACCCCGCACCCCACGCCCTGCACCCAAAGCAGCCCAGCCGCTGCCGACTCCCGCAGGCAGGGGCCCTCACCGAGCCTCCCAAAAGCCAGAGGAAAAAGGAGCCGAGGAAGCTCCCCTGCCCTCACCTGCCACACTTCCCATGAGCCCTTGGCTATCAGCATGGAGGAAACCTTGGCAGCCGCCCCTGCCCCAAACCCCAGCCCAGCCCCAGCCCCAGTCCCAACCCCACGCTGGTTGATATTTCATAACATGATAATTGGCATGCCAATTGAATTCCATCCCTGGTAGATCGAGTGAATTCCAAAATTCTGTTGGATAATTAACTGCTTCATCTACTTCCACAATAGTGTCGACGGACTTGTATGTGACTGCCTGCCTTTGAATGTTAGACTGAATAATAGTAAGTTTATAGCATGTGTTGCTTTTACGGCCAACAGATGGCGCTGTTTTTTTTAAAAAAGCATGTTTTTACCTGTTTTTTCAAAAAAAGCATGTTTTTACCTGTCACAGATGTGACATCTATATAATATAGGTATATAAAAACACATGCGTATTCGAATACAACATTGTGTCAAAATTTCAAAGCAATCGGTGAAGAACTTACAGAGATTTGAGATTTTGAACAAACGAACATTTACATTTTTATTGATATAGACTTAGTCCATCATTCATTCTGTCATTTAGCCAATCAGTTCTTCCTTGATTTTCTTCCTCTTGTTCACATTTAGAATACCCAGTGATCGCAGGAGCATTCTAATACATTTGTGATATGCTCCTCTACACTCAGGCAAAATAAAATTACAAATTCAGGAATCACAAGTCACATTACCTAGATGGCATCTTTATTAAACACATTGAATGTTTTAAAGTAGTTTTGAATAATTATCAACTGTAAATTGTTTCTGTCATAAGTTCACAGCACAGAGTGAATGTCAAAGCCAACAACATCTAAAACCTATGGTTTCATGAAACTAAGTGAACATCTTAGGTAGAATGGTTAACTCCCTCGTTTGTGCTATGGGAGACCTTAATTCCTGCCTTGAGGTTATGTGTCTGTCTTCTCATAAAACAGGCTCTAGGGAAACAGACCAGCTCTGTTTCTTTAGTCTGCAGCATGCTGCCCATACACTGGGATCACTGGGTATTCTAAATGTGAATAAGAGGAAGAAAATCTAGACAGCATGTTTGCTCTACCATTTCAACTCATCCTCGCCACTGCTGCACTGACCATTCAAGCACATCTTATTTTTAACCTTCCATTCCTTTTAGCACCTTTTCTTTCATTTTAACCCTAACTCATTCTCTTTCAAGCCCCAGATCTTTAGGTATTCGTATTATGCCATCAATATGAATATCTAAATACCTAATGATCTTTTAAAATGCATATTCAGGACAGGGTTTCAGATTCTCATTTTAACAAATTCCCAGGTAACATTGTTCCCTTGCTGCTGTAGCTCAAGTGACAAATAATATAGCCAGTTTATACTCACGTTACATATCTAATATAATAAAAGAGTAATATGCAAATTGACCATTATCCGAGATACCTAAGCCACGCCCACCAGCCAAGCCACACCCCCAGCCAACCAGAGCAGCTGTATGCTAATTAGCCCAGCCAAAATGGAGGCCAGCAGCCATGGAGCTAGAGCAAACCAGAGGCTTCCATTGCAACTGCCTGCCTAGGCTGGCTGAGCCTCTGCTCACAGCCACACCCACCAGCCAATCAGAGTGGCTGTATGCAAATTAACTCAGCCAAGATGGAGGCTGGCAGGGCAGCTCTGCACTGGGAGCCTCCACGGCTGGCATAGCTGTGCCAGGTGTGTCAGCTCAGTGCGGGGGGGTCCGGCCTGGGGCCTCCTCGGGGCATCCAGGAGAGCTCATCCCAAGTGCACTGCCTGGCTCTGCCCCCTGGGGGCCTCCATGGGGCATGCGGGAGCGCGGGGGCCTCTGCGGGGCGTGCAGGAGCAGCCATCCTGTGTCTGCTGCCTAGCTTTGCCCCCCGGGGGCCTTCTTAGAGCATCCAGGAATGCCGGTCCTGAGTCAGCTGCCTGGCTCCACCCTGGGGGCCTCCACGAGGCATCCAGGAATGCCTGTCCTGGGTTCGCTGCCTGGCTCTGCCCTGGGGACATCTGTGGGGTGTCCAGGAATGCCTGTCGTGGGTCCACAGCCTAGCTCTGCCCTGGGGGCCTCCTCGAGGGCATGCAGGAGCACCCATCCAGGGTCCACTACCTTCATCCGCCCCCCCAGGGGCCTCCACAGGGCATGCGGGAGCGTCTGCTGCACAGTGTGGAGAATCCGAAGCCAGTCTGCTGCCCGGATCCATCCCAGGTGTGTTTGCTCAGCAGCAGGGCCCCACCGAGGGATCCTGCACTGGTGTCTGCCCCTGGCTTGCCACCCGGCTCTGTGCCAGGTGTGTCCCCTCAGCAATGGGGGCCCACCAGGCATGTGGGATCATGGGCCCTCCGGTGGGCAACGTCAACGCCTGCACTCACCAGCCCTCCCACCCCCCAGTGCACGAACCCTGAAGGGGCTGTGGGCAGCCTGAAAATGGCTCTCAGCCCCTCATCCAGGCTGGTCAGGCATGCCAGCAGGTGGACCCCCCCCCGAGGTGTCCCAGACTGCAAGAGGGCACAAGCCGGGCTGAGGGACTCCCACCCCCGAGTGCACAAAGTTTTGTGCACCGGGCCCCTAGTATGTATATAATGGAGGTGGGGCAGGATATATAAATATATACACTTATTTACCTATTTTTATTTAAAGGCTTTTGGAATTGTGAAGATTATGACATACTATGGGTCCAGTGCATGAATTTGTGCACTTTGAAAGGAACTGTGAGCTGCAAGGCTGCCGGTGGGCACAGGGGCAGGTCTTGGCCCATCCTTCATGCCCCTGCCAACCCCTTCTGCTGTAGCCCTCAGTCCCCTGTCTACCTGCATTCCTGTTCCTACTGCCACTCCCCCATGCTGATGGCCCCAACCCCACTCACAGCCACTGACTGCACAGAGCAATTGGAACTGGCACCATAAGCAGGTGCCAGTGGTGGCTGCTGCCCCAATCACCCCTCAGGAGCAGGGGAAATTGAGAAACCCTTAGGGACAATGAGGGCCAGCAGCCACCACTTGCACCCACTGACAGAGCAGAGTGATTGGGACCAGTGCCGGAAGCTGGCAGCAGGTGTGAGCAGTGGCTTTGTTGCTGGCAACAGGTGCTAGGGGTGGCTGCCAGCCCTGATTGCTCCTAAGGAGCAGGGGGAGGTGGAGAAGCCCTGAGGGCTGATTGGGGCTGGCAGCTGTTGACAGTGCTGAGCGATCCGGTTGGCACCAGTTGCCAGCAGCAGGTGTGAGTGGCACCTCTGGTGCCAGCTGGGACTGCAGCAGGTGGGAGCAAAAAATGTTCAGTAACCACGATAGGCTTACCCCGATGACAGCAACCTGTGCCCCCACTCACCTGCTTCACCATCCTGGCTTGGTCTACACCATTCATGTTCTGCACCCTGCGGCCTGTTTCTGATGCCCACCATGTACTGCATTCACTCTCTACTGGTCAGCACACACCATAGCGACAGGTTTGCTTTTATACTAGGGTCCTGGTGCACAAAAATTTGTGCACTCGGGGGATACCTCAACCTGGCCTGTGCCCTCTCGCAGTCTGGGACCCCTCAATGGATGTCCACTTGCTGGCGTGCTTGGCTAGCCTGGCTGAGGAGATGATGGCCGTTTGCAGGCTGGCCAATCCTCCCAGTGGGTACCCTTACTCCATGGAGGTGTGGCCAGCCTGGGTGAGGGCCGTTTTTAGGCTGCCCACAGCTCCCATTGACCCAACCTCCCAGCGAGGCTGGCAGGAATCACATTTATGGGGTTTATTTATCTTCTATAATTGAAATTTTGTTGCCTTGAGCAGAGGCCTAGGCAGGCAATGTAGCCTCCTGTTTGTTTCAGCTCTGTGGCTTCTATAATTGAAACATTGTTGCCTTGAGCAGAGGCCCAGCCAGCCTAGGCAGGCAGTTGCAATGGAAGCCTCCTGTTTGCTATAGCTCTGTGGCTTCCAGCCACCATCTTGACTGGGTTAATTTGCATACAGCCATTCTGATTGGCTGATAGGCATGGCTTGGCTGGTGGGTGTGGCTTAGGTATCTCAGAGTGATGGTTAATTTGCATATCAGTATTTTATTAGATTAGATATATACTAGAAGCCCAGTGAACAAAAATTTGTACAGTTGGGGAGGTCCCTCAGCCCGGCTTATGCCCTCTCACAGTCTGGGACCCTTCAAGGGGATGTCCACCTGCTGGCTTAGGCCTGCTCCCCTGGGGGGACTGGTCCTAATCTGGCAGTCAGACATCCCTCTGGCAGCCCAGGAACCCTCGGGGAATGTCTACTTGACAGCGGGGAGCATACCTAAGCTGCAGTTGACATCCTTAGTGCTGCTGAGGAGGCAGGAGAGGATCCCATCACCATGGCTGTACTGGCAGCAATCAACCTGGCATATGGCTGAGCAGAGCTCCTCCTGTGGGAGTGTACTAACCACCAGGGGGCAGCACCTGCATTGAGCATCTGCCCTCTGGTGGTCAGTGTGTGTCATAGTGACCAGTCATTCCCAGTTGTTCTGCTGTTAGAATCAATTTGCATATTACCCTTTTATTATGTAAGATAGAGGCATGGTGCATGGGTGGGGGCCGGCTGGTTTGCCCTGACGGGTGTCCTGGATGTGGTGGGGTCCCTCTAGGGTGTCTGGCCAGCCTGGATGATAGGCTGAAGGTTATTTTCAGATTGGCCACACTTCCTTCAGAGTAGGGGTGCTGGAAACTGATTATTTTGATGCTGGAAACTGATTGTTTTTAACCTACTTTGGTTGCTATGAAAGGTCAGAGCTATGCACCCATTGTTTAAGTTGAAACATTGTTAATTACAGCAAATCCAAACCTGTTAATTACATGTAAAATTCTTCCTTGGAATTTCCTGCCTAAAGATATTGTTTTCTCAGAGACTCAGGCATCAGTGGGCAATCTACCCTTGTAGAGGAAAGATGCCACACCTGGTCCCCCAGTTTCCAAATTGATTGTCTTCTAGTCTCTCTCTTTTCATTTTGTGTGCGGCCTCCTTCAGAACTTGAGCCCTGAACAGGAACCCTGAACCATGCTGGACGTGTAAGGGGCTCCAATATGGGGGTCCCCACTAGAGTGCCTGGCCAGCCTGTGTGAGGGGTTGAGGGCCATTTACAGGCTGGGCACACTCCTTTCAGGGAGAGGGGTCCTGCTGGGTACCTGGCCAGCCTGGGTGAGTGGCTGATGGTTATTTGCATGCTGCCCACAGTCCCTGCAGGGTAGGTGTCTCTGCTGGGGTTTCTGGCCTGCATGGATGAGGAGCTAATGGCTGTTTGCAGGCTGGCCACAGCCCCTTCAGGGTGGGGGTCCCCATTGGGGTACCTGGCCAGCCTGGGTGAGGGGCTGAGGTCCATTTTCTGGCTGTCAACACCCCCTTTAAGTTGGGGTGTCCTGCTGATGTGCCTGGCCAGTCTGGTGAGGGCTTGATGGCTATTTGCATGCTGGCCAAGGCCCCCAGCGGGGACCTTCACCCTATTAGGGTGTGGCCATCCTGGGTGAGGGGCTGATGGCTATTTTCAGGCTGGCCACTTCCTCCAGCAACCCAGCCAGACTGGCTGGAAGCAGGTATCTGGGATTTATTTATCTTCTATAATTGAAACTTTGTTGCCTTGAGCAGAGGCCACAGTTGGCCAAGGCAGGTGGGAAGCTTAGCTTCATCCATTGCCAGGGCAATAAAGCCTCCTGCTTGCTCCAGCTCTCTTGCTGCTGCCCGCCATATTGGTTGGGTTAATTTGCGTATAGTCACTCTGATTGGCTGGTTGGTGTGGCTTAGGTCATAGCAGAGATGCAGTCAATTTGCATGTTTCTCTTTTATTAAATTAGTTATATATTTTTTTTCAGGCTACTGGTCGAAAATATTGTGTGTGTGAATATGAATTTATATTTCTGTGGAATAAATGCTCAAGAGTGCAATTGCTAGGACATATTATTGCATGTCTAGTCTTGTAAAAAAACTGCCAAAATTTTTGCCAGAGAGACTTCAACATTTTACATTCCCACCAGCAAAGCATAATAAATCCAGTTTCTCTGTAGCCTTGGAAGCATGTGGTCTTGTAACAAAGGAACAAAAGAATTACCCTTTCTGATAGTTGTGTGGTAATATTACATGTGGGTTTAGCTTTCATTTTCATAATAATGAAGGTGAAGATCTTTTAATGTGCTTCTCTGATGCCTATATAGCCTTTCAGTGATATATCTGTTTATGTCTTTTGCATGTTTCTTTTTGTTTTCTCTATTTTGTCAATTTATTTTGTTTATTAGATTCCACATATAAGTGAGATTATATGGTATTTGTCTTTCTCTGCCTGGCTTATTTTTCTTAGCATAATACTCTCCAGGTTTATTCATGCTGTCTCATAGGGTAAGAGATCCTTATTTTTTACAGCAGCATAGTATTCTATTGTGCAAATGTACCACAGCTTTTTTATCCATTCATTTACTGATGGGCACTTGGGTGGTTTCTAGATCTTGGTTATTGTAAATAACACTGCTTTGAACATAGGAGTGCATATATTCTTTTTGATTGGTGTTTCAGGTTTCTTAGGAATGTATTCCCAGAAGTAGTCAAAAGGCAGTTCCATATTTAATTTTTGAGGACACTCCATAATGTTTTCCACAGTGGCAACACCAGTTTGAATTTGAAAAACGTAAATGTCCAATGGGCATGATATAAACGCATTGTGCCTTCACCACCTTAAAAAAAAGGGAGTGTATTGAACTTCTTGTTGAAAAAATGCTATTGAAGCCATCCTCCATAACAAAATAGTAGTTTGAACACCCATATTAATCCTCCTCTCAGGTTCAGTTCTGCTCCCTGCCCCCAAGACCGATCCTTAGCTCCTAGTAGAGTGCCTTAAAAATAATCAATACTTGGTAATAATTTTATCCATAAATTTAAAAAGCAAACAAAAAATAAACATGTATAGTAGATCCTCTGGTTACGTTGGAAATCCATTCCTACTGTGCAATGTAACATGATTTTTGCCGTAAGTCAAAACCCACCTACATAAGCACCTATGTCACTCACATGGAGCACATACACAGCAGTAATGAACTGAAACAATAAAATAAATTCAAAAGAAAGATAACAATTCCTGACCTTTACTTGTGGTAAATAAATAATAAAAAAAACATAAAGCACATATGTACATACGTCAAAATGATGGAACATTTTTTTATATATATAAATAAATGGGAGATGGCGACATAACCATGCAATGATATATGCCCAGTTCCAGGTAACCCGAGGACTGTCTGTCCTACTAACCATGCCCTCAACCCCAGTAAGTCATTGATTTCTTAGCTATGAGTAAGACTCTGATATAATAGATGTGTGATGGACAGTGTTTTGATACTGGAAACATAAACTGGGAAAAGTTCCAGAATATATTAGAAAATATGGAGTGCAGATTGGCATTTCTACATATAGATGAGTTGTTCATATGGTGCTTATGAAAATAGTAGTTCTCTTTGGGAACAGAGATGTGTCATAAACACTAAACATTAAAATAGAGTTTCTGAAGACATATTTGAATACTTTATCATTTTTCTAAAATGCTTGAATTATCACTGTGACTACTTCACAACAGCAAGCAGAGAATGATGTAATTCACACATTCAAAGAACAGATCCTATGGTAATATAAGTATGCATATTATATTATTTAAATTGTATGATTCTACACTATTGATCATAAGATAGATTATGCTGAATTTTTTGAAGAATCATATTGTTTATATAAATTCTAGGGGCCAGAGGTCATGCCTGATATACTAGTATCTATGTATTCTTAGCACTTAACACTGTTAATGAAGCATAGGAAGTCGTAGTATATCCTGTTCACAAAGGGATTAATGAATAAGCTATTTCCATAAACATTGTGAGTTAGAACTTGTGACATAATGAAGCCTCTAAATATACCTAGAGAATGGTGTTGTTTAAAAGTACAGTCTCTATAAAGAAAATGTTTCTTTTTTGTTCAGGTTCTTGCTGGGCAAGTAATTTAGAGATATTTCTAAACAAAACATGTCAGTTATTCTTTTATTCATTAAACTAGAGGTCCAGCACAAAAACGTGTGCACTTGGAGGGGTCACTCAGCCTGGCCTGTGCCCTCTTGCAGTCTGGGACACCTTGGGGGATGTCTACCTGCTGGCTTAGGCCTGCTCCTCTCAGGGATCAGACCAGGGATAAGCTGGCGGTCAGACATCCCTCTGGCAGCCCGGGAGCCTTTGGGGGATGTCCACTTGCCAGAGGGGAATAGGCCTAAGCTACAGTCGACATCCTTAGCACTGCTGAGGAGGAGGGAGAGGCTCCCATCACTACTGCTATACTGGCAGCCGGCAGCCTGGCTTGTGGCTGAGCAGAGCTCCCCCTGTAGGAGTGCACAGACCACCAGGGGGCAGCTCCTTCATTGAACATCTGCCCCCTGGTGGTCAGTGTGTGTCATAGTGACTAGACATTCTAAGTCATTCTGCTGTTAGGGTCAATTTGCATATTACTCTTTTATTATATAGGATAGAGGCCTGGTACATGGGTGGGGACTGGCTGGTTTGCCCTAAAGGGTGTTCCAGACCAGGGCAGCATTCCTGCTGGAGTGCCTGGTCAGCCTGGGTGAGGGGCTGAGGGCCGTTTTCAGGCTGACCACACTCCCTTCATGGAGAGGGGATCCTACTGGGGTGCCTGGCAGCCTGGGTGAGGAGCTGATGGCTATTTTCAGTCTGGTCAGAAACCCAAACTCCCAGTAAGGCTGGCTGGAAGCAGGTATTTGTGATTTATTTATCTTCTATAATTGAAACTTTATTGCCTTGAGTGTAGGCCACAGCCAGTCAGGGCAGGAGGGAAGCTTGGCTTCCTCCATCACTGGGACAACCAAGCCTCCTGCTTGCTCCAGTTCCATGGCTGCCTGCCACCATCTTGGTTGGGTTAATTTTCATTTAGTTGCTCTGATTGGCTGGTAGGTGTGTCTTGGTGTGTAGTGGAGTGATGCCAATTTGCATGTTTCTCTTTTATTAGATTAGATGTCTTAATTGGAAATATTAAAATTACAGTTGGAACAAGTGCAAATTTAGCATATATTACTCATTCTCTCCTGAAATACAGTGCATTTATGAACCCTTAAATATTACATTCATATATTTTGCCACACTGTGGAAATACATGATAACAAATCAAATATTTCATCATTTTCTCTGTATTCAAATATAGCAAAAATAGGGGCAGACCCTGGCATCTGTATGCACTTGTTATTTCTTATCCTATTTTCTCATGAACATCCAATTTGCTCACAGAAAAATTAATTCTTTTATAACTATGTTATAAGTTTCACATATTAGAAGTAATAAAATATTGCCTATGACTGGGGAGGGAATATATAAACTTTTGGACTTCAGTATTAAGAAATCAACTTACTTGAAGGTATTTAATAGTAATATAATCTAATAAAAGATTAATATGCAAATTAATCATCATTCCAAGACACCCAGGCCACACCCACCAGCCAAGCCATGCCCACCAGCCAATCAGAGCAACTGTATGCAAATTATCCCAGCCAAGATGGCAGCTGGCAGCCATGGAGCTAGAGCAAATAGGAGGCTTCCATTGCACCAGCGATGGAGTTGAAACTACCTGCCTAGGCCAGCCGGGCCTCTGCTCAAGGCAATAATGCTTCAATTATAGAAGGTAAATAAACCCCAGAAACCTGATTCCAGCCAGCCTCCCTGGGATGTTGGGTCAATGGGAGCTGTGGCAGCCTGAAAATGGCCCTCAGTCCCTAACCCAGGCTGAACAGGCACCCCAGTAGAGACCTAAACCCTGAAGGGACTGTGGGCAGCCTGAAAATGGTCCTCAGCCCATCACCCAGGCTGGCCACATGGGGTCAGGGTCTCCATTGGGGGGCTTAGCCAGTCTGCAAACAGCCATCAGCCCCTCACCCAGGCTGGCCAGGCATGCCAGCAGGCGGACATCCCCCGAGGGGCCCCAGACTGCGAGAAGGCAGAGGCCGGGCTGAGGGATCTCCCAGAGTGCACAAATTTTTGTGCACCGGGCCCCTAGTAAGGTATATTTTGCCTTCACATATTCTGTACTATTTTTATCATATTTCTCATTTAGTTTAAACTTTAGGTGGGAAGAAATGGATATTATTTATTGTTTCCCTAAATCCATAACCATTGTCTGATGGGATTCTGAATATGGAAATCATGCCTAAAAATATTTTCCCAAAAATCATGTTAAGTTGTTTTTTTTTTTACTTGTTTTTTTTTAAATCACAAAAATAAAGTATATTACTAAAATTTGTATAAGAGTAAAATACAAAAAATGTATTTAATATAATATCCTATAATAAAGAGGTAATATGTAAATTAACCCTCACTCCATCAGACCACCACAAGATGGCTGTCTAGGAGGCAGAGCTTTTGACGCTGACTGGCATAGAAACTGACCAATCAGAACCTAATCTGGGTGAAGTGTGAAGAGAGAACCTAAGGTGGCGTCTGATGAAGAGTTTTAAGGGAAACAGCTCTTTGGTGTAAGGTATAAGAAAGCAGTGCAATTTTTTAATGACCGGTTTGGCAGTATAGTGCACATGGATGGCTGTCAATCCAGATATAGGGGATTATGTATTTTTGTCTGTCAAGAGCATCTCCTCCTGCTGGAAAAGGATTTTCCCCTTAAGCAATCCCATTGAATGTAATCTTTATCTAAACTAATAAAAGCGAAATATTAAAATTAACCGTTTCTCCGAGACAGGGTAAGCCACGCCCACCAGCCAATCAGAGTGGCTGTATGCAAATTAGCCCAGCCAACATGGCGGCCGCCACTCCCGGACCTGAGTAAACAGCCCTTTCCATTGCGGCAGCAGCGAAAGTGAAGCTGCGCCCCTCAGCTCAGCTCCGA
>PVJC01005988.1:37960-55460 GCA_004026665.1 Murina feae | reverse complement strand
TGATAAGAAAGGGAGTGGGGTGTCTCCATTTTTTGGCTGCTATGGATAAAGCGAGGTGTGAGATTGCTGGGTCACACAGCAGGTGGGCGCTTACATTTATAAGAAACGGACAGCCCTGACCAGTTGGCTCAGTGAGTAGAGCGTCGGCCTGTGGTCTGAAGGGTCCCAGGTTCAATTCCTGTCAAGGGCAGGTACCTTGGTTGTGGGCACATCCCCAGTAGGGGGTGTGCAGGAGGCGGCTGAATCGATGTTTCTCTCTCATCGATGTTTCTAACTATCTCTCTTCCTTTCCGTTCCTCTCTGTAAAAAAATCAGTAAAATATGTTTAAAAAAATAAAAAATAAAACACAATGCAAATCCTCCTAGTAGAGGTACTTTAAAAAAGAAAGAAAGAAAGAAAGAAAGAAAGAAAGAAAGAAAGAAAGAAAGAAAGAAAGAAAGAAGCAGACAAGCCCTAACTGGTTTGACTCAATGGATAGAGCGTCGGCCTGCGGACTCAAGGGTCCTGGATTCGATTCCGGTCAAGGGCATGTACCTTGGTTGTGGGCACATCCCCAGTAGGGGGTGTGCAGGAGGCAGCTGATTGATGCTTCTCTCTCATCGATGTTTCCGACTCTCTATCCCTCTCCCTTCCTCTCTGTAAAAAAATCAAAATATATTAAAAACAAAAAACGGTGAAGCTGTTTTCCAAAGTGCTGGTACCATCTCAGTCTCACTAGCTGCCCATGAGAATTTGGTTGCTCCACAGCCTCACCAACACTTGGGGTGTCAGTCTTTGGTATGTATGTAGATGTATGTGGTAAAATATGTGCAATAAAAGTTGCCACTTCAACCATTTTAAGTGTACAATTCAGTGGCATTAAGCACATTCATAATGTTGTGCAACTATCACTACATTATATTTTCAAAACTTTGTGTATCTTCTTGGAGATATATGCATATTCAAGTCCTCTGCACATTTTTTTTGCATTGGGTTGTTTTTCTTTTTATTGAATTCTAGAAGTTCTTTATATATTCTGGATATTAAAGGTTTAATCAGATGTTTGATTTGCAAAATTTTTCTCCTATTGGTTGTTTTCTCATTTTCCTAATAGTTTCCTTTGATACACAATTTTTAAAAAAGTTTTGATGTGACCCAATTTACCTATTTTTTTTTCTTTTGCTGCTTGTGTTTTTGGTGTCGTATCTAAGAACCCATTGCCACATGCATGGTCATGAAGACTTACCCTATGTTTTCTAAGAGTTTTATGGGTTTACTGTCGTTCATACCTAGGTCTCCAATCCATTTAAAATAATTTTTTTCCCGTTAATCCTCGCCTGAGGATATTTTTCCCCCCCGTTACTTTTTCAGAGGGACGGGAGGGAGGTAGGAGGAGAGTTAGAGATAGAAACATCAATGTGAGAAAGACATTGATTGGTTGCCCCACGTGCCCCAACTGGGACTGGGGAGGAAATCAAAACCCAGGTACATACCTTTGACTGGGAACCTAACTCAAGACCATGTAGTGCAGAGGCCAATGCTCTAACCACTGAGCACATCAGCCAGGGTAGTCATTCATCCATTAAAAAATATATTTTTATTGATTTCGGAGAGGAAGGGAGAGGGAGAGATAGAAACATAAGTGATGAGAGAGAATCATTGATTGGCTGCTTCCTGCATGCCCCATTTAGTCTGCAACCAAGGCATGTGCCCTGACTGGGAATCAAACCCTGGCCTCCTGATTCATAGGTCGATGCTCAACCAGTAGGCCACAGCAGCCAGGCTCATGCATCCATTTTGCATTAATTTTTGTATATGGTATAAGGCAGGGGTCCAATTTCATTCTTTTGCACCCTCATCAAAAATCGACCAGCCAAAGACAAATAAGCTTAACGGTGGACTCTCAATTCTATTCCTTTGGTCTATCTGTCTATCTTTATGTTAGTGTCATACTGTTTTGATTACTGTAGCTTTGTAGTAAGGTTTGAGATGGAGAAATGTAAGTCCTCCATATATGGCTTTCTTTTTTCAAGACTATTTTGGCTATTTGGGTCCCCTTGAAGTGCTATATAAATTTGGTAATCTGTTTTTTCATTTCTATAGAGAGGGGAAAAAAAGGGTATTGGGATTTTGATAGGGACTGCTTGAATCTCTACAGGTCTCCAAGGAGTAGACATTTTAACAGTACAGGGCAAGACAAGAGAAGGTTTACAATTGTTCACATGGAAAATAAGACAATAACTAATGAAAAATAATATAAGAACAGTCTTGTGTTGTAACTGTTAACCTACTTTTGCCCCACCATGTATTATCTTCCTATCCATGAACACAGGATAGATTTCCATTCCTTAGAGATTCTCCAATTTATCTCAGCAATTCTTGTTGTGTTCAGTACAAGTCTTCTCCTTGGTTAAATTTATTCTTTGAGATTCTATTGTGAATGGAATTGCTTCACTTTGCCTTCCAGAATGTTAGTTGCTGTTTAGAAACACAACTGATTTTTGTGTAGCTCTTATACTCTACAACCTTGCTGAATTCATTTATTAGCTTTGGTAGCTTTCTTTGGTATTATATACAGATGGTCCCCGACTTACGATGGTTAGATTTAGATTTTTTGACTTTATGATGGTGTGAAAGTCACACCCATTCAGGAGAAGCTGTATTTCAGATTTCGAGTTTGATCTTTTCTTGGGTTAGTGATATGCCCTATGATACTCCCTCCTGGTGCTGGGCAGTGGCGGCCAGCCACAGCTCCCGTCGGCCACATGATCCCCTGGGTAAACAGCTGATACCCCAGTGCAGCACTTTGCAACGAGGAGCCAGTTTTTAACACATGCAATGCCTCACTCTTTAGCCAGGGCACCGACTCCGTTCCGTTAGATTGTCAAACAAAAAAATGACAGCAGCCAGCACAGCAACAGCTGTCCAGGTGCGAATGCCCTGCATGGAACCATAAATATATAGATCATTTAATAAGAGTTGAATCTTTTTGGACACATCGCATAATAAAGCTGTGTCTGATTGGTTAATTCTTGGTACCAGAAATCCTTATATACAAGTAGAGGCACCAGATTTAAAAAAAAGTCACTTTGGAGCAAAAAGGGTAGGTAATTGCTATTATTATATGTATTTTTTAAAAAATATTTTATTGATTTTTTACAAAGAGGAAGGGAGAGAGTTAGAAACATCGATGAATGAGAGAGAAACATTGATCAGCTGCACACTTCCCACTGGGGATGTGCCCGCAGCCAAGGTACATGCCCTTGACTGGAATTGAACCTGGGACCTTTCAGTCTGCAGGCGGACACTCTATCCACTGAGCCAAACCAGTCAGGGCTATTATATGTATTTTTGTAAATCAATAAAAATTATACCTTTCTTTGGTGTCAGATCGTCAAGAAATGTTTTTTGGCGTGCTGCCGAATTTTAGTAATTACTTTATGTGCCGTGAGGTGAACGGGTTGAAAATTGCTGCTCGAGTGCAGTGTCAAATGCATTTTCAGCGCACGATGGGTTGCTTGCCGTGTGAACCCACTGTGCGTCAGGGAGTAACTCGCCTCAGAACTAGGCGAAGGGACGCCCAGGAGCTCCCACCCCTCTCCTCTCGGTACCTCAACTCAGGGATGCCTGCCTTCTACTAGAATTCCTTAAGGAAGCTTTCAGCTCAGTAGCTTAGTACATGAGGCTCAATACTAACTCTCTTTGAAGTTGTGAGAATAGCTGACAGTACCAGACAGACCCCAGGCCACTAGCTCTAAGGCTGGAGGCAACTGTGAGAAAGGGAATGGGCCGCGTACTAGGTCTTGGAGTTACAGGACCTGGCCTTGAGGGACTGTGTGCTCACTAAGCATCAGAGGAACAAACCTCCATCGCGCTGCAGAAAGAAGGACACAAGGGTGGGTTAACATTAACTGAGCCAATAGATATGAACCCACTTACACGTCACGTGAACGGGAAGACAAAAATTCAGTCTCTCTATGAACTGGGAGTAAATGCCGCAAAGCCAGCGTTAGCCGAACAGGTTAATAGCTAAAGGGCTTTTTCTGTCCCACCTTCTCTTTACCTCTCAGTTCCTACCCCTTCCTCCCATATCCTCCCTTCAAGTCCTTTCTGCATAATACATGCATTCACAGCTTACAGTAAACCTCCTGAGGATTCGGATTTTTAAATCTAAAGGAATGGATTTCTAGAGCAAATTCCAACTACCTTGAGAGCAGAGTAGCCCTTAGGAGGGGACCTACTGTATTTCTTGAAACAGACCGCTATCTCCTTGTGGGACTAGGCCAACTTCTGAAGGATTTTTACTTTGAAGCAGTGTTTCTCAGCACCCCAGGACCAAAAAAAATGCTCTGAGACACTTTGTTGGTGAAGGTTTTAAATTACAAGCTTGACTGATCATCCTCCATTACAGTTCTTAGGGAAGAGTAGTTACAAGCAGTTGTCCAGACTTTCCCATGGCAGGACAAAGCACATCAGAGTAAAGCTGGATGAATTTTTCACGTGTGAGCTCACAATGCTTTCATCACCAAATGGACTTACTCCAATTCATGCAATAAATGACGATCACGTTTTAAGCTGTGCCCTACTTGTTCATGCCCATTTTAAGTGAAGACATCACCATACTCCTGAGCTCGCCTAACCCTCCCCGGGAAGCGTGAGGACACATCTGGTTCCTCTGAGACTCAACGGGGTCCCCGAGGATCCAGGTGTCACCTCAGTCCTATCAGCTCAGGTGAAGGCTTCCAGGAAACCTTTGGTGTGGAGTAGCAGAGGCCCTGGCGGCCTCCAGGTAAATAAGACACTCGGGGTGTGCAGGATTTCCATAGCGACTCAAAGGGGAGAGCAGGAGAAAGTTTTGATTTATCTTCACATGAAACCGTCAGAAATCAGACTCAAATTCTCATAACTAGGAACCAAGAGGGTGAGACGGAAGAGGCTGTCTATGACGGGGTGCCCCTCGTGGCAGACTTGGTGAATGTCTTTTATAGAACCACTAACATAGTCCCGTTGACATTTACATATTTTACATACAGTTTGAATATAAATTCTTAAAATTTATAATAGAACATTAAAATAACCTTCTAATAAAATCAGCCTTAAGTATAAGGAATCTAAACTTCAGTATCTTGTATACTTCTAAATAAATATCTTTGATCTATAATCCTTGAAAATATTACAGTTTATGGTGACATGAGACAAGTCAAACAGTATAATGAGTGAAAATCAAACATCAATTTAAAAATAAACTAGCCTAAAAACATGAGAAACTAAATTTATAGGAAATCAAAATACTAAGTACACAGTAATTAAATATCTACATGGGGAAAACTGAATGCATGCTCAAAAACACACTTTCAACACATAAAAAGCCCTTCAAAATTCTCATAATCTAAATAAATAAGCAGAACACAAAGGGGTACTGTACCAGCCAGTAACAACTAGGAAGTAACTTCTCCCTTTTTCTTTCACGTGATTCTGACAGAAAACCATGAAGTAATGATCACTCGCTAAAAAACTATAATTCATGTTCTGTTTCTTTTAAAATGCTGTCTATGTTATAAAAAGCCACAGCAAGGCTTCGTAAATGATAGACCTCAGGAAAGGAAATGCCGCGTAACTGACAGATTTAAACAAAATCCAGACATTTGCTTATTTAAGACATGATTGAATTTTTGCTTAATGACCCCATAAAAGGACTAAATCGAGCCTGTGCCATGAATGTACATTCAAACCGCTGTTAACACTGAGTTACATGGTGATTTAATTTCATCTGCCAAAGTATTTTTTTTTTAACATAAGGCCAGAATGAAGACATCTAGAGCAGGAACTGATCCCTTATTATCTTTGTATTTCAGTTCTTAGACTCGGAACATAACAGGCGCCCCATGAGTGTTTGCTGGATTGGGTCCAGCCTTCATCATACTCCACGAGGCCTGGAGTCCATGATGGACTGCGCGCCTGAGGCTCAGGGGGAGCTCCTGGATTTTACCTTCGGGTTGAGTTCCCGGCTTGTTAACCAAGGGAATTGCGCGGATCTGCCGCGGGGCCTCCGTCCCAGGCCAACCTGCTCTGAAGATCTGCGCCCGCACACCGAGGGTCAGCCGAACAGAATAAAGCTCGTTTTTGCTACTTTGCGTTGGGGATTTGCTCGTGATAAACCGGAACACAGGCTCGCACTCCGCCAGCACGCTCGCGCACAGACCACCCCACAAGCTGCGCGCGCTCGCGGCCCAGTGCAGACACGGCCGCTCAGCGAGAAGGCTAAGGGCGTGGCTGCAGCGCTCCCATTAACTGGGCGCAGCGCACCCCCGAGGAGGACGCCCCGCTCCCCGCAGCCATTCCTTCCACTGCACGTCCCGCTGCTCCTGCTGCTCCTGCACGATGGTGCCAAGCGGCCTGGCAAGCTTCCCGGGCCCCGCTGCGGTGCGGTCCGCTGGGCGCTAGGAGAGGTGGGCCCAGTGCCTCAGCTCCGCCACCCCCTGCAGCACCTTAGTGTAATAGAAGTCCACGTTGTCGGCGAAGTCTGTGCACACGGGGGACTCCAGGTCCCCAAAAGCGCAGTACAGGGCAGTTCCGCCAACGCTGAGGAGAACCGTTGCTACGCACAGCAAGACCAGTAGGATGCAGGAGCCACTTCCAGCTTCATCTGCGAACAGGAGAGCAGAGGGGGGTTCAGCGGCACAAACAGGAAAGCTGGGCTCCCAAGGTCGTCTAGGATTAAGAGAACCGGGTGTTCCTAATAGGCCTCTGGGGACAGAGGCATGGACGCAAGGCCAGGGCGCTTCTGCTCCACAAGGCCCTGCCCACGAGTTCCCATACAGGACAGCTCCTTGCAGCCTGTCCACGCTCACTGTGAAAGCTGCGCCTTTGCACAATGAGTGTGATCACTTCCATAAACAAAGAAAAGAAAAAGGCAGTGCTGCTTTGTACCCTCACTATTACATGGGACCACCTTAAAGCAAAGTCAATTTGGTACCTATATAATAAAAGCCTAAGCAACCATTATGACGGAATGACCAGAACGACTGGTCACTACGATCCACACTGACCACCAGGGGGCAGATGCTCAATGCAGGGGGAGCACCACTCAGCCAGAAGCCTGGCTAAAGAGAGGCAAGTTGAGTGGTAAGGAGTAGCAAGCAGACGGGTGTCAAGGAGCAAGTGGTCCTGGGGGAAGCAGGCCTAAGCCAGCAGTTGAACATCCCTCAAGGTGTCCCTAGACTGCAAGAGGGCACAGGCCAGGCTGAGGGACCACTCCCAGTGCACGAATTTCGTACACCAGGCCTCTAGTTAAAAAATAAAAAATGACTTTGGGTGGGATCACTCTCGCATCTTAATAATATTCAATTTCATTCTTATTATTTAGTGGAATAATGAAGTTCTAGCTAATACGATGATTTCTTTGTATTTTGCTTAATAACTCCTGGCAGTTTAAAAACGTTTATTGATTTCATAGAGGGACAGGGAGAGACAGAAACATCAATGATGACAAAGAATCATTGATTGGCTGCCTCCTGCACGCCCCCATTGACCAGAAATCAAACAGTGACCTCCTGGTTGGTTCCTGGGTCCATGCTCAACCACTGAGTCACACAGGCCAGGCTGGCAGGTTTGATTTTAATGAAAATGCCCATGCCAGTCTTTCTATATTGAGGAAATACAGGCCATCCTAATGATCATTCATTATTAAAGGAAAATTTAAAAATATTTGGAAAAGACTAAAAAGTTGTAATCACAATGATGAAGGTGTATCATTGATGAAAGAATATCATTGATCGACTGCCTCCTGCATGCCCTCTACTGGGGATTGAGCTTGCAACTGGGGCATGTACCCTTGAACAGAATCAAACCTGGGACCCTTCAGTCCACAGGCTGACACTCCATCCTCTGAACCAAACCAGCTAGGGCCAACTTGGGACACTTTTGAGAGTGAAAAAGAGTGTTTATACTGAAGACAATGCTGGGACAACAGGTGTAGACCAGGCTACCTCAGGCCAATGAGGCCCTCTCATTTAGCCCAGCACACCACTTCCAGGAATTAGCCTACTAATCCGCACAGCACACTGTATCATATTTATAGGCATGTTCACTCAACAAAGTTAGTTATAACAAAAAGTTGAGGAGAACTTAATCGTTTCAGTTATAATGGAGCAGTTAAAGTGTGGGACATTCATATAATGGAATACTATGCAATTGTATGAAGTAAATTAATATGTTCTTTCATAGGAAGATGTCCAAGATCAATAAATTAAGTGACATAATAGTACATAATGAACCCACTTGTGTTAAAAAAAAAGACACACAAGTCAGTGTGTACATACTGTATGCATATGCAGATGCATATACAGAATGTCTCTCAAAAGGATAGTAAGAAACTTCTTTCAATATTTGAAGGAAACCAATGAAAAAAGAACTTATACTCTTTTCATTACTGTCTGAGTTTTCTCATCATTAGCATATCACCTTGAGAGGGTTTTTTAAAAAGTATATATTTTATTGATTTTTCACAGAGAGGAAGGGAGAGGAATAGAGAGTTAGAAACATCGATGACAGAGAAACATCGATCAGCTGCCTCCTGCACACTCCCTACTGGAGATGTGCCTGCAACCAAGGTATATGCCCTTGACCGGAATCAAACCTGGGACCCTTGAGTCCGCAGGCCGATGCTCTAGCCACTGAGCCAAACCAGTTAGGGCACCTTGAGAGGGTTTTACAGTCATATGTGGATATATTATCCCTCTGAACATTTAAACACCTACATCTCAGGAACCCTCCCATTCTCTCTTACCGAATCACACCTCCATCCCAGAGGCAAACGCTGGTGATTTTGGTGTGTATCCTTCCAGATCAAACACAGAGGGTTTCAGGACTTTTACATAAATTGGATTATGTTATCGTATTGTTCTGTGATTTACAAATTTATATTTTAATAGATTTTAGTAGTTAAATAGATTTAATAGTTTATATGTATACTAGAGGCCTGGTGCACGAAATTCATGCAAGGGGAGGGTCCCTAGGCCTGGCTGGCGATCAGGGCAGATCTGCAGGGCGACCAGTGGGGTAACCAGGGGGCGACCAGTGGGGTGGCCAGGGGGCCCCCACTGGCACCTGCCTTGGCTGGCCTGATGCCATCCACTCGCCAGCCCTGCCCTCTGCTGCCATTGTTGCTGGTCAGGGTTTGTGGGCTGGGGGCAGCTCCTGCATTGCATCTCTGCCTCCTGGTGGTCAGTGCATGTCATAGCGACCAGTCGTTCTGCCCTTTGGTTGATTTGCATGTTAGGGTTTTATATAGATAGCAGATATGCAAATACATTTTGTACCAGTACAGAGCATATCAGTCTTGGGTGTGTGTGTTTTGTCAGGTCAGTATTTTTACCATCTTTTCTTCTTTTGGCATGAATCCTTACCATCACCTTATTTATGTTAATCTATGTATCTTTCCATATTTTCCTTCATATTCATATAGTTTACTTGTAAACATGTATTTGCTTTATCTATGTGTTGAAACACTGTGTAGAGGCACATGTGGCTGCTGAGCACAGGCAAAGTGACCTGGTCTACACTGTGAGGGCCACTAAGTGAAACGGGACTGTCAGCTCTGAACCCAGGGTTCCTCTGGTGAGCGGGACCATTCAGGGCCCCTTAGAGAAAACAAGAATTGTGCATTTTATCTGGAGAAGAAAGTGAGAGTTACAAGCAAGATGCAGAGCTAAAATGAGGGACAGGAACAGATTATTTCCAAGGCTCCTAGTTGTAGAAATCTAGACCCCTCCATCACTTTATGCCACACTTAGCAAGTGTATGTACATGCTCACACTGTTCTTTTATAAACAGGAGAAGCATACACACAGGTTTTGGGCTATCTTTCCACTCACTCCTATTTGCCTTAGGGAAACCTAGCAACTACCTAGCGGACCAGGAGGCAAGTCCAACAATAGCATCAGTGTTAAACTGCTGCCCTTAAGAGTCACTTCCTTCTATGGAGTCAAGAAATCACTGAAGAGAATGAACTTGTAATCCATAAACGTTTCCCACGCATATGAAATTGGAGAATTAGCTGCTGCTGAAAAGCAGACAGAAAGAGCAGACTCACTAAAAAACTCAACAAAACCCTCAACAAGGGAATCGAAATGAGCTCTGGACACCGAGCACTGCCCGTGGGGTCGGGAGGCCAGGAGGGGAATCTTGTAACCTGTTCACTGATTTGAGGAAACACCATGCTTAGGAATCGTTTAAGAGCCGAGGACAGCTCAGTTCTCTGCTTCTTTCTAGAAGATAAAACAGGTGCGCCCACATTTTCTGTTACAAAGCCTGTCACCTTCCATCGGGCACCAACTCACTCTCAGCAAACACTGGGAGGGCCCTGTGCCAGGCACAGTGCTGAGCGGTACCCACCCTGGTCCAGGTGATCGTCTATCTCCTGGAACCGCACTCTCCGCTTGGGCGGCTTCTGCTGCATCGGGGTGGGGTGGTCTCCGACGGCGTCGTTCCTCTTCTTCAATATGGAGACCAGTCCTGCAGCGGGAACAACCTGGCAGGCAGGGGTGACAAGAACCACTTGTTAAATGCGGGTGGGAAATGTCCATGGCATTTTACATGTAACGGTAAGAAGGCTAATTCAATTCAATGGGCATTTGAATTTCCATTATGGATTTAAAATCACAGTTTTCATTGCCAAAATCGGACAGAATTTGTTCGGTTCTATGCCGATGATGGCTAAGCATGTCTGACTCGGCTTTTCTGAAGCTCCGAGCTGGCGCAGGGCCAGGCAGCATAGAGGCAGCGGGCTGAGGCCAGGCCAGGCCCCTTCACCTGGCCTCGGAGCTCCCCTTCCCTACTAAGTACCCTGTGACATGATCACTTCGGACCCCTCCTTGCTTAGTCATTAGTGCTCAGTTTTGCTTTATGACAGAGGCTGATAATCTACCACTGCTTTCTTCATTCATTGGTAATTTCAAAGAAATAAACACATGAGACCTAAAATGTATTTGATCACTTTCAACATCACAGTGAGTGCTCCCTCAGTTTCCTGGGAAACGACACATTTGCTAAGGAATGCTCGATGCTCGGAATAACCCAAGGGTTCTCTTCCAGACTCCCTCAGAGCCAGTTACTCGGGGCTTGTTATGTGGTAGTGTGCACAGGCTGGCAGACCATGGTCGGTCGCCAAAGGCCCTCTTGCCTGTTTCAATGTAATAATTCAACTGGGACACATCCCATTCACCTACAGCTGTTTCTGGGCCACAATGCAGAACTGAGTAGTTGCAATGGTCCTGATTTAGACCCCAAAGTCTAAAATAGTTACTACTTGGCCCTTCAAAAAAAAGTCTGCTAATCCTCTTCAGGTCCCCACCAACTCCTTTCCCTGGTTCCTCTGCTTTGCACTTGGGGTACCTCTCTCCTGCCTCCACCCAACCCCTTACTTAGGAACAAAGACGAAAACTAAAACCTTAGCCATTTAGGAGTGAAAAGGCTCTGAAGTACAGGCAGGATGAGGAAGGATCTTGGTGGAGCCAGGTCGGGAAGCAAGGAGGCCTTGTCAAGGTCCCCTACCCAGCAGGCTGGTTCACAGAGGTTAGCCTGCCAGCCGTCTGCCTGGGCAGCTGTGGGTGATGGCATAGGTGGGCATTGTGGGCCTAACACTGCAGAGGTCAGCGGCTGGCTGGCATCAGATCACTGTGGGTGTGGACTGCAAGCTGGTCATGTCATTTAGCTGACCAATGGCATAAAACACTAACATGAGCTCCATCCAGCCCGAGAATGTGCTGTGCATAAATATTACAGATTTTACCAGTTCTTTTTATAACTCAAGGCTTTTAGGGCCAAACAACTCATTATAGTCTTCTACGGGGTTTTCCTAAACACGGGCCTATAGAATCCATTATCTCAAAAAAAATAAAAAAATCAATGTTAGCAACTTATTCTTTTTATAGGACATATGTATTTCAGATGATGTCTTTGTGAGAAAACTAAAGGACTTTGGTGACATGGACATGGTAAGTACAAATATGCAAGCAGCAGCCTTTCCCATCTCGCTTTAGCAAGCTACGTTAAGAGCCCCTTCAAACAGCATAGCAAAGTGGGTTGAAAAGCCTCCGAGGAAACGGAGAGGGAAGTAAGTCCTAGTGGCTTCCTTCAGAGCAAGAGAAGGAGATCAGAAATAAACTCAAGGAGTGCATCACTACTATTGATGACATTTCTGCTTTTAGTAAATGTAAAAAGAATGAGGTTTTCATAGACTATTTTCTCCACAAAATAAAGCCGTACATTGACCAACAGTGAATTCACATTCCATAGGCGTTTTCAAGTTGCTTTAATTACTCAGAATAAACAATCCGAGGTGAGCCCCGGAGTGGCGTTATGCTAACTGTATGCCTTTGTGATAGGAACTTTGAATCCGTAAATTCACGCCATAAATCAAAAGACACTGCGAACAGGAATGAAGGATGGCGAAAGAATGAGCAGGACTTGGGAAATCATCTGGGAAGACACAGAATGTGCTTCCAAGACGGACCAGCCAGTCCCAGTGCAGCAGCTGCTTGGTCCCGCAGGGCCTCTTTTGGGGCGTCTGACTCTGAATGTCATGGCCATGTGGCCCCACCTTATTCACTACGGGTAGCAATGAACTTTGGCAACTTTTTTAAAGAGGGAAGAAGTCAAATATGAGAAATGACAGTTGGGTGGGATGGGCCAATATTCTGATACTCTCCTCCACCAGCCCTTAATTCTTGATTAAAAATCGAATACACCCCACATTTTCTTTTTCTTTTTTAAATATACTTATACTAGGGGCCCGGTGCATGAAATTCGTGCACAGGTAGGTGCAGGGGGGGTGGGGAGGAAGGGAAGTGCAGGCGGGGAGGTCCCTCAGCCTGACCTGCACCCTCTCCAATTCGGGAGCCCTCAGGAGATGTGCTACTGATGGCTTGGGCCCACTCCACGTGGTTCTCTGCTCTCAGCCGGGCCTACCTGCTCCACACCACAGGGATGGGCAAGCAGGCCCTGCTGGGTGCTGCCTGCGGGCTGATTGCCTGCTCCCTGGTCGCCCCACTTGCCTGCTCCCCGGTGGATGCAACCACTTCCCAGCAGGCCCTGCTGGGTGACTGCCTGCGGGTGCCCATTGCTTGCTCTCCCTTCGCCACCACCACCACACAGCAGGCCCTGCTGGGTGCTGCCTGCAGCCCCCACTTGTCTGCTCAGGGGTCATCATGGCGACCTCCCAGCAGGCTCTGCTGGGTGTTACCTTTGGTCTGATTGCCTGCTGGGCTCCCATTGCAGGGTAACGCCACCAGGGTACTGCCCCACCGCTATGGGCACTGCCATTTTGTCCCAGAGTGATGGTTAATTTGCATATTACTCTTTTATTAGATAGGATTGATTTCAGAGAGGAAAGGGGAGAGAGAAACATCAAGGATGAGAGAGAACCATTGATTAGCTGCCTCCTGCACGCCCTACACTGGGGATCAAGCCCTCAGTCTGGGCATGTGCCCTGACTGGGAATCAAACTATGTCCTTCTGGTTCATAGGTCGACACTCAACCACTGAGCAGCACTGGCCGGGCACCTACATTTTCTTTCCCACCAAAGCCTGTTGTCTGAAGTACATTACTACCTTTCAGTGTTGCTCAGGGATCTTCTCCAGGTTCTCTCTGTGTCATTTCTAACTTTAGTCTATGGATGGAGAACAGGGAGGGGCAGCCAAGCTTAGGCATCAGAGATACAAGCCAAGGAGGAAACTCTTAGGAGACAGGTAGGTGTGGGCCTTGCTGTTCTGGCAAGAGCCTTAGGCCGAGAATCTCCTCAGAACCTACTCCAAGGACAGAAATTCCTACTTACCACATCTAGGCAGTCAAACACAGAGTTTAAGACATGACTTTGGTTGGTTTTTCCTTGATTCTCTGGTAGCAGAGAAGCCAAAAGCAAGGTCTCAATATTAGTTTGGGGTCTCACTCAAAGGACTGCCCAGCATTTCTGTAAGCAGGATGTCAGTTGGTTTAGAGCACATGGAAATGTGTCTCCTCCACATTTCTCTAAAAAACCCACAAACATTTCTATGCCCCCTTTTATCAGAATGTTGATATAAAACAAATCTCAACAAAGTAAATCTTTATAAACTAAATTTGGATTTCCACTTGAATCACCAAATTTCTTTGCCGCCCAAGCAAAATATACCAAGCCCGTCCTTCCATTCTGAACTACAAGCGCGTGCAAGCTGTAATTAACGTCACTGTCACTGGTGGTTCTCTATGAATAAGTGCAGAATTCAACAACAACAACACATCCTTCCAGCCTTGTCCTCCACACTTGCTAATAAATAGTTCTTCTGCACTTCCCCTCAGACACCAGTGATAATCTTAAATAGCATTTTAAGAATGAAATGGTTATAAAAACACAATGATCCTGCAATTCTACGGTTATAGTAAATCCTACTGTGACAAAGCAAACATTCAGAGGTCTTGGTGTTAGAACTGCCTTCTCACAAAATGGAAGAAAGTAGATGCTCAATAATATCCTTTTAATGAGCTAGGCTTTCTTCAGTCCAGCACCTCAAGGCTGGTAAATTTTGAACACGAACACGTTTGGCTTCTGACTAACTCGAGAATTAACATTCCTAAGTCCTATTAGCCCATTATGAACAGCCTCAGTGCCTGTAATCTCACTGCAGGAACACATGTGAAGTTTACCACTATTATTCTGCACTGAAGGAACCCATGATGTTCTCTGCCTGCTCCTTTAGATGTGGGCTCTAGTCCGAGCCGGTTTGGCTCAGTGGATAGAGCATTGGCCTGTGGACTGAAGGGTCTTAGGTTCGATTCCTGTCAAGGGCACATGCCAGGTTGCCTGCTTGATCCCCAGAATGATTCTCTCTCATCATTGATGTTTCTATTTCTCACTCTGTAAAATCAATATAAATTAAAAAAAAAGATATGGGCTCTACAGTAAGACCTGTAATTTAGTGAACATATATGTAAAGACCTTTGCATAATATGTCACATTTAATCCTTATGACTCTAATACAGCAGTAGCCGCACCCTCCCGCAGATGTAGAAGCCAAGCTTAGAGAGCATAGATGACATGCTTCAAACCTGTCGCGCAGCTACTGGTAGAGTTTGATCCAAACTCATGATTAAACCCCTTGCTATCTTCCTAATGTGAAAAGGTATTATTTTTAAAAAAATATATCTTTTATTGATTTTTTACAGAGAGGAGGGAAAAGGACAGAGAGTTAGAAACATCAATGAGAGAGAAACATCGATCAGTTGCCTCCTGCACACCCCCCACTGGGGATGTGCCTGCAACCAAGGTACATGCCCTTGGCCAGAATCGAACCTGGGACCCCTGAGTCTGCAAGCCAACGCTCTATCCACTGAGCCAAACCGGTTAGGGCTTATTCTTAATGACTATTAGAACTTTGCTTATTCTGTCTGATTTATGGCTCAGCATGACACATACTCTCAAGATGCATCCATGTTGTCACAAATGGCAGTATCTCTTTTGTGACATAAAAGGCCAAGAATCATATTATTTAGCTCATATGTGGGTTATACACAGAAAGCAACAAAGGAATGAACAGAACAAACAAAAACTCATTGAAGGAGGAAACAGTATGTTGGTTACCAAAGGGGAAGAGGTGGAGACAGAGGTAGTAGGTGCTCAATAAATATGCTGAGTAAATGAATACATACATAGGTAAGCAATTTACATACAGACAAATAGCTTTTCCCCTTCAAGTTATTTATTTTTCAAAGTGAACTCAGTAAAAGATTTTTTTTTTAAAGCCTTACTGTGTAGAGGTGGCTGTAATTTAATCTGTAAAGTCTGCTTTGTTGAGAACACAAAAAAGTATTCAACAGGATCCTACCCTTCTGCAATTTAGTGCAGACTCTGTGTGAGTGTGCGCATGTGTGTCCTATAACAAGAAAAGGTTACAGCTAGGATTTAGGAGGAATGGTGCTGAAGCCACTCCACTCCCTCTTTCGAAGGTCAGAGACGTGGTGTGAAGAGAATAAACATGGACTTCTACAGGCTGAAAAGGCACGACCTAGATCCTGAGCATTGGGAGGAAGTAAATGTATGAGAGGAGTTCACCATCCCAAGGGCAGAATGACACAGAAGGTAAAGCTCAGAGGTGACAGCACCCCCAGTGCACCTGGGAGGCTGCGAGGAGGCCCATCTGACTCCAGTCCAGGCTGAGAACAAAGAGAAGATGCTGAGAAGGCAGAGGGGCCAGACGACCACGTCCTGAATACCAAGCCGTGTAGTGCAGTCTTTATTCCCGCAGCCAAAAGGTGTTGAGGGAGAGACTGACAAGTCAAACAATATTGTATAGCGCAAGTTTAAACTGACAGTGTGTGTGAGACTGGGACCCTCGGGGGTGCTGTTTCATTGCAGTGTTTTAGGAAGCTGGATATCTCTGGGCGTGGGAACCTTCTCCTTTTCACCTACAACTAAGTCGGTTCATTCACTTTTATTGCCTGCCTGGCCCCTGGGGGCATCAGCTGGAGACCCCAGGTTTAGACAGTGCTAAGGTAAGACCATTGGGGGGAGAAGATGACATGAGGTATGGGAAAGTTTAGGCAGCTGCTGCACAAGTCCAGGAAGAGGCAGAAAGATGTAAATGAAGAGAAGGTTAAAGTGGAAAGGAAAGGAGCTGGTGCAACAGACATGGCGGCCAGGGGAGCACCAGTGACCAGAGCAGGTGGAGGACGGCTCAGAAAGACAGGCCAGGGGAGCACTAGTGAGCCAGAGCAGGTGGAGGGCGGCTAAGAAAGGCAGACCCAGGGGAGCACTAGTGAGCCAGAGCAGGTGGAGGGCGGCTAAGAAAGACAGGCCAGGGGAGCACTAGTGAGCCAGAGCAGGTGGAGGACGGCTAAGAAAGACAGGCCCAGGGAGGCCGTCGGGCACGAGGAAGAGACCAGCCGTCTGTGGGTCACACCTGGGGCTCTGGGCACTCACATGAGTCTCGGGTCCACTATCTCCCGTGAACCCTCCCTGTTGCTGGAAGACCACCTTTTCATGTCAGGGAGCTGGACTCTCACCCCTTGAAAGGGCCATTCTGGGCAGGACAGCCAGGACGACTGTTCCTAAGACTTCCTTTGTCTGAGATCCACAGAACAGGCACCCACACGATTTCATAAACCCTACTACTTAGTCCCAGCCCCCACTTAAGGGCATCCTTGACCCCAGTGATCTATACTCCACAGACGTGACCTATTTAGATGGCTCCTTTAAGACAAAACTAACAGCAGCTCTGGGCTGCCTGTCACCTTTCTCCCCAACAGAAAGTTTCAGGTTATGTCTTCCCCTATTTTGTGTCTGTGAAACAGGTAGACTTGAGATATCTAAGTAAATGTTGTCAATTTAGACAGAAGAGGGGGAACATATTTTGCCCTCTTTCAGATTAAAAGCTGTCTGTCCTAGGCGGTTTGGCTCCTCCTGCCACCTACACCCCACCCCCAGCACCTACCCCCACTACCTACCCTCCCACTGCCCCCAGCACCTCCCCCACTGACCCCACACC
>PVJC01005988.1:0-37860 GCA_004026665.1 Murina feae | reverse complement strand
AGACTCATTAATGATTCAAGTGTAAAACTTTCCATTACTTATAGTAATTGTCTTTGTCAAATACAAGCATCGTTTGTGCAAATCTTGAACTTGTAAATTAATACGAGAGAGAACACTCAGCATCCAATTTAAGGCAAAGTCCACCCAGCATCTCCTCGTCTCACTGTATTTAGACTGTTTCCTTCCTGTGTGACACTGTTTCAGAGAATTAAAAACACATCAATAAAAGGAAGGAACGGAGCGTGCATTCTGTCTCATCTTCTAGATGGAGGGGAAGAAAAAGGAGCCCTTATACAGCAGTGACTCATCTCTTCTTCACCACCATCTCAGTTCTGCGCCTGAGACGCAGGAGCACAACAGCGGTGCCCCCGGTGCGAGCTCCTCCGGGAGCACAAACACGCGATGAAAACAAGGGACATCCTCGCTGTTAGCAGCTTCCACCCCTGACCCCGCGCTCACCTCCGCGATCTCTATCCTCCTCGCCAGGTCGTCCAGCGACAGGCTGCCGTCGGCGGGGGAGGGCGGCTCGTCCTGGAGGCTGTAGGAGGCCTCGTCGGGAGACAGGTCCAGGAGCAGGTCCGGGTCGTCCTCCTCGCCGGAGGGGGAGTCCTCGGCGCCCCGCAGGCACCCCGCCAGCAGGCTGTTCAGGTAGTCCTGCGCCTCCCGGCTGACCTGCTGCAGGTCCTGGTCGTCCTGGTCGCCCCGCCCCTCGGGGGCCTGCCCCTCGGGCAACCCCGCTCCTAGGCCAGCTGTCTGGGCATTGGCGCCAGGCTCGCTGGCAGGCGACCCCCTGTCGCTGCCGGCGGGGACGGGCTGCGGCGGCGCCTGCAGCTCCCGGTGCTCAGGGGCATCTGCAGGCCGCGCCTCGGAAGCATCTGGCAGTGGCAACTGGAGGTCCCTTCTGGGAGCCTGTGCGGGGTGACCCCCAGGTGCGGGGGGTGCTTGCTCCGGCCCCGGCACTGCCTCGCCGGAGGGGGGCGCCGCGGGGTCTTCAGGCTGCGGGCGGTGGCCATCCCCAGCGGCGCTCTCTGGGGCGAGTGGCCCGGGCGCGCCGGCTGCCGGGGCGGGCTGGGCGGGGCGCTCCTCGGTGGGGGGCTGGCCCGCAGCTGCCGGAGGGCGCGGGGGAGCTGTCAGCCCGGCCGCGTGGCCGCTCCCCGGGGTCTCCTCCCGCTGCTGGCTCTCTCCACTTGGCTCCATGCCAGGGCAAGTTCCAGTCTCTGAAGATGGAGAAAAACAAGTTGTTTGAACATTCGAGACACTTGGTGCAGGAGGGCAGAGAACAGGCATGGGAGTCAGTGCGACACCACAGTGCTGCCACCCTCCGCACGGGGACACCCTCCCCCCCCAGCTGCCCATGCAGCTCCCACGCCGGGCAATGCGCGGTCCAGGCGTCCACCTTCGTGGCTTTGTAAACGGCGCGCGCTGACCGCACTGTGGACCACGAGGCGTGTCTCTCTCTCATTCCCACTTGACTTTCCGTGGTGTTGATGACTGACCCGTGACTTCGTTAAAAAAAATCTCTACTTATGTCTCTCTCAGCTCTGACCCATGTACAACCATGGCAACAGGGCGTCTCCCAGGCTCCAAGCCTCCGTCTGAGCCCTGACCTGCGGCGCGCCCAGCAGTGCCACGCAGGTGCCCTGATCCCTCCTTCAGGTGCCCTGACCTCCCCTGCAGCTGCCACCCATTCCCCCTTCAGTGCGCCCTGACCTCCCCCTGGTCCCGGGAATTCCGGAGGCTCCGTGTTGAAAACCTTGGTTTCTGGGGAACATTTCCTAGGAAAAGGTCCCTGGCAGGTAACCTTTATAAGATTCCCCACCCACATCGGAAAGCCTGAATTCCTTTGCCCCTACAACGTGGGTCACGTTTTCTCCGTCAGACATCATTTCCTCCCGACTCTGAGGGCACTGCGCGCTGTGTCTGGCTTCCAGAAGGAATGTCGTTTCCTAACCATTCAGAATACCAACCCCTCCTCCCACATGTTCTTCCTGGAAGATTTAGATTCGTTTTCTTTCCATCTGAGTACTGAAACTTCATAAAGTTTTTTGTTCTTTGTGTTGGGTACTTGGTGGCACTTTCTTTTTTAATTTTTATTTACCTACATATACATGTTGATTTCAGAGAAGCAGGGAGAGGGAGAGATAGAAACATCAATGAAAATCAAGGATCAGCTGCCTCCTGCATGCCCTCTAATGGGGATCGAGCTGGCAACTTGGGCATGTGCCCTTGACCAGAATCAAACTCGGGACCCTTTGGTCCACAGGCTGATGCTCTGTCCACTGAGCCACACCAGCTAGGGCATTGGTAGGACTCTCAGTGGGAAACTCATGACCTCAATTCTGGGACATGTCCTTGTATTATTTCTTTAATGGCTGTCCCTGCCCTTTCCATTCTCCTTTTCCAATGCCTGCAGTAGGAACTTGGGCCCATGGACTGGTCACCTCAACCTTTTCTGTCATACTCTTTGTGTTTTGGATCAGCTTTTTGGGACACTGCCTCAATTTCACCCTTTAATTATTCTAATTAATTTTTGATATTGGCTATCATACTTCTAAATTTCTATAGATGTTTAATTCTCTGAATGTTTCTTTCTTTCTTTCTTTTTTTTAAAGAGCATCTTTCCCTTGCCAGTTTTGCTCAGTGGATAGAGCATTGGCCTGAGGACTGAAGGGTCCCGGGTTCGATTCCAGTGAAGGGCACATGCCCGGGGTGTGGGCTTGATACCCAGTATGGGGCATGCAGGAGGCAGCCAATCGATGATTCTCTCTCATCATTGATGATTCTCTCTCTCCCTCCCTCCCTCTCTGAAGTCAATAAAAATTAAAACAACAACAACAACAAAACAGCACCATGGCTGGCTGGGTGGCTTGGTTGCTTGAGCATCTATCTTCCTGTGAACCAAAAGGTCGCCAGTTGGATTCCAGGTCAGGGCACATGCCTGGCTTGTGGGCTTGGTTCCCAGTAGGGGGAGTGCAGGAGGCAGCTGATGGATGTTTTGCTATCTCTCCCTCTCCCTCTCCCTTTCTCTCTCTCTCTCTCTTTTTAAAATATATTTTATTGATTTTTACAGAGAGGAAGGGAGAGAGCTAGAGAGCTAGAAACATCGATGAGAGAGAAACATCGATCAGCTGCCTCTTGCACACCTCCCACTGGGGATGTGTCCGCAACCAAGGTACATGCCCTTGACTGGAATCGAACCCGGGACCCTTCAGTCTGCAGGCTGACGCTCTATCCACTGAGCCAAACCAGTCAGGGCCCTTCCTCTCTCTTTAAAATAAGTAAAAAGTGATAAAAAATAAAACGTTTTCTTTTTGCTTTCATTTATACAATATTTCCTCTAATCTCTGTGATAATATTCATTTTAAAAAAAGTTTTTGTCTGTTCTCTGCATTTTGTTTCCTCTGAGTTTCTCTTGGCTTGTCTACTTGACTTCGTCTCCATCTTTTCTATTTGAGGTCTTCTTAAATGAGACAACAAGAGCCCCGTGGCTCAAAGCCCCGTGGCTCGATCCCCATTAGAGGGCATGCAGAGTTGACCTCAATGTGGGGCAAAGTAGTGGGGCCATTCATTCTATGGTTTCTAGAGGCTTTACCTCCTAGACTAGTAGCTCATTTCTCCGAGAGGGAAAAAAGATTTAGCTGCCACATGTTTAAACACTAAACGCAGAAAGTAGGCTACAGGTGACCACTCAGTCTATAAGATTTTCATCCTCATTTTCTACATAATAGCTCTCCCTTGAGCTGTGCCTGACCTTGAGCCCACAGCTCCTCTGTGTCATGTTCTCCAACAAGTAGCCCTGCAGCCTCTGCTTAGCAGAGGGAACACAAAGGTCTCAGCGCTTCCTGACTTGCCTTTCAGCCCAACCTCCTGTTTCCAGTCCAACCCTACGTCCTTGATTTTATTTTTTATGTATTTGCATTTATCTCAGAGAGGAAGGGAGAGAGAGAGAGATAGAAACATCAATGATGAGAGAGAATCATTGATCTGGCTGCCTCTTGCACATCCTCTACTGAGGATAGAGCCCAACCCGGGCATGTGCCCTTGGCTAGAATCAAACCTGGGATCCTTCCGTCCCTAGGCTGATGCTCTGTCCACTGAGCCAGATTCTAGGGCCTTATATCCTTGACTTTAGAGGTACCTTCAGTGCTTCCAACCCCAACCTTTCCAGACAGGAACCAGCATTTTCTCTGTAGAGACAACTTTCTCTGGTGCTTAGCCAGCTGCCACCCATCCATCTACTCTTCAGCTTCCCAGTTTTTCTGGATGTCACATCTGCTGCTGTGTCCTTGCCAGTCTGTCACGCAGATTTCTCTTTTAAGAATCCCTGTCTGATGTTTTCATGGTGTTCCAGAAAAAAAGGGGGGAGGGTAAGTGTTTGATCCACATGTTTGACCCAAAATATTTTCTGCAAATCCTCCTATTCAATAAAAGGGTAATATGCAAATTGACCCTAACAGCAGAATGACTGGGAATGACTGGTCACTATGACACACACTGATCACCAGGGGGCAGATTCTTTTTTTTTTTTTTTTAAATATATTTTATTGATTTTTTACTGAGAGGAAGGGAGAGGGTCAGAGAGTTAGAAACATCGATGAGAGAGAAACATCGATCAGCTGCCTCCTGCACACCCCCTACTGGGGATGTGCCTGCAACCAAGGTACATGCCCTTGACTGGAATCGAACCTGGGACCCTTGAGTCTGCAGGCCAATGCTCTATCCACTGAGCCAAACCAGCTAGGGCTAGATTCTTAATGCAGGAGCTGCCCCCTGGTGGTCAGTGTGCTCCCACAGGGGGAGCTCTGCTCAGCCACAAGCCAGGCTGCCAGCTGCCAGCACAGTGATGGTGGTGAGAGATTCTTCCGCCTCCTCAGTAGCACTAAGGATGTTCGACTGAGGCTTAGGCCTGCTCCTTGCTGGCAAGTGGACATCCCCCAAGGGCTCCCAGGCTGCCAGAGGGATGTCTGACTACAAGCTTAGGCCTTATCTTCCGGGGAGCAGGCCTAAGCCAGCAGGTGGACATCCCGAGGGGTCCGAGATTGCAATAGGGCACAGGCCGGGCTTGGCTGAGGGACCCCCTGAGTGCACAAATTTTTGTGCTCCGGGCCTCTAGTATGTTATAATATAAAACTTATTCTTGTTAATGCTTCTGTTAACATTTACATGAATTTCTGTTAATTGGTTCTTCTGAACCCAAAAATCTAGTGAGCTCAGTTTGCTACCCCCTATTGCATTAACTTCACATTCACTAAAAACCAAACACACAAACAAAAGACCTACTCTGATGAATAAAAATGAAGTAAGAGCTGAGTGCACAAAAAAATACTTCATAAACAATGAATTACAGAAGTAGTCTAAAATGAGAAGTCAGACGTAACTTAAGTTCCTGCACACACCCCAGAGAAATGTGCATGCCTTTAAGTTATTCTTTCATAGCCTATTCCCCCACTTCTCTTTAGGGACCTCCTCCCTCCAAATATTTCACGGTATGGGACCTAAGGCATTTACGAATTAACACTTATGTCTTATACTTTCTGAAGATCTCATTAATTAACATTATGTTGAACATTTGGGTGGTATCAGGCTTGAAAAAGAGAATTTTCACAGTACATATTTTAGAGAAAAGCACATATTTAAACTAAGTCTGAAATTGATAATAGTATAAATTAGTATGTCTTCTACAGAAGTTAATTAAAAATTAAAAATGTATATACCTAGTCATCAGGGAAAAGCAAGTTAAAACCACAATGACATAATTTCGTATCTGCTAAAATGAGTAAAATATAAAAGACTGACAACATTAAATGTCAGCAAGGATGTGAAGCAGCTGAAATTCTCATATAACGCTTGTGGGGTACAAAATGGCACAATCACACTAAAACACTGCTTGGCAATTTCTTGTAAAGTTAAACAGGTACCTTTCCTGACCCAGCAATTTAATCCTCAATTACTTATCTAGAGAAATAAAAGCTACATCCAGAGTGACATCTAGCAATTTTACTCATAATATCCTCAGACTAGAAAGAATCTGAATGTCTATCAACAAATGAATGGATAAACAAATTGTGATATGTATAATAAAAAAAAGAAAAAAATGCTACTCAGCAATGAAAAGGAATGAACTAATGATGTATACAATAATACAGGTGACTATCCAAAACATACGCTGAGCAATCCTATTTATATTACACTAGGGGCCTGGTGCACAAAAATCTGTGCACTCAGGGGGTCCCTCAGCCCGGCCTGTGCCCTCTTGCAGTCTGGGACCTCCCGGGGGATGTCCACCTGCTGGCGTGCCTGGCCAGCCTAGGTGAGGGGCTGATGGCTGTTTGCAGGCTGGCCAAGCCCCCCAGTGGGGACCCTCACCCCATGGGGGTATGGCCAGCCTGGGTGAGGGGCTGAGGGCCGTTTGCAGGCTGCCCACAGCTCCCATTGACCCAAGGTCCCAGAAAGGCTGGCTGGAATCAGGTTTCTGGGGTTTATTTATCTTCTATAATTGAAACTTTGTTGCCTTGAGCGGAGACTTAGACAGGCAACAAAGCCTCCTGTTTGCTTCAGCTCTGTGGCTTCTATAATTGAAACTTTGTTGCCTTGAGCAGAGGCCATAGCCGGCCTAGGCAGGCAGTTTCCTCCATTGCTGGCCTCCTGTTTGCTTCAGCTCCATGGCTTCTATAATTTAAACTTTGTTGCCTTGAGCAGAGGCCCAGCGGGATCCATCTTGGATGGGTTAATTTGCATACAGCCACTCTGATTGGCTGGTGGGCGTAGCTTGGCTGGTGGGTGTGGCTTAGATGTAATGGAGTAAGGGCCAATTTGCATATTACTCTTTTATTAGATTAGATTCCAAAACAGGGATAACTCATCTATGACAGAAAAGTACTGGCTGCCTGGCACTGGAGGAGGGAGGGACTGGCTCTATCCACTGAGCCAGACTCTAGAGCCTTATATCCTTGGGGAAACATGCATGTTCTTATGTTCCCTAGGGTAGTAGTGGTCACATGAGTGCATACATTTGTCAAAACTCATCAAATTACACACTTAAAACAGGTACATTTGCTGCATGGAAACTGTATGTCAATAAAGTTGATAAAAAAAATGTGAAGGGAATGACAAATCTAAAATTCAGAATTTCCCCCAACCCTCAGGGTTGACAATAATTTAGTCCTCATTTGGGTATTAGGTTCATAGGCCTTAACTTTGTTATCATTTCTTATAATGTTGGTAACATTATTTCTACATATAAAATATTACTAAAAATCAATAAAAATACAAGTTAATAAAAATGATGAGCTACAGGGTCAGAACACTGTTTTGGCTTTGAGTTCTAATTAGTTCTGTTCTTGCATAAGTCACTTCACTTTCTCGAATTTCTGCAAATGATTCAGCAGGCCTTATATTGGTCGTTAAGAGAAACAGATGAGATAATATACATAAAAGTATTTTGAAAATATAAAATACGATGCAAATTACTTGAAGACTTTAATAATGCGCGATTAATTAGAAAAGTGGCAATGAGTGACGTGTAGAGAACACTGACAGAACACTGGTATCGGGGGGCAGTGGCAGCACGTGGAGGAGGAAGAGAAGTATGAGAGCAGTGAGAACACGCTGACTTCTTACTGTGGCCCTGGTCCTGTTCTGAACTCTTAACCCTACGTTAGTCAACATAAAAGGGAAGCGAAACTGGCTGTAGAAACAGTCTTTAAGCACCACACAAAAGAACTGCAAGGTACCTATTACAGAAGAAGGAATGTAGAGAGAAAGGAAAGGGAAAAGGAATGTCTAGATTGTACTACATGTCTTTCATTATTAGAAATGAGGAATATGAAGTAAAACAAGAATAATGTATTATATTCAAATCATTTAAAGTAGTATTTTCCTATTTCTTTTTCTCATATTCTTATATTTCTACGTATTTATTCACAGAATAACCAAACTGAGGAGACTAATACTGGGAGATTTGACATTTCTCTTTAAAAGACATTGTTTCACCAGACTTGGCCAGATTTCTTGCCGTGGATTTAGTGCACACCCTCCCCACAAGGATGGTCACTAGTGAGATGTCTGCACTGGGGAGTCTCTGGTAACCCAGGCAATGACTTGGCAGAGCACGCTGCACTTCAACGGGAAACCAGAGGACCCAGGGTCTAGGCGTGAGTCAAAGGATCAATCAAGTGCCTTCCACGTGGTACCTCAGCTTTCCCATCAGGAACACAACTCACAGCTGAGGCCAAGCTGTAAGGGCTCAGCTGGTGCTGGGCAAGCAACCAGTCCCAAGGGCCAAACGCATTACTCAGCCCACGTGTGAGAGCACGCCCACGTGCGCCACACGGAGACACAGCCACGCCCAACCAGGTGGCCATGCTGTGACTTTCTCCCTCTTTGAGATTTTTATGAGGCTCATTTACTCTGGTTCCCAATACAAAAATGACTGGAACAGAAGAGACAGGAAGAACGGAATATAGTAGGATTGACCTAAGGCACTATCTTTAATTTGCCTCATAAAAATAACGCAGATAAAGTGAGATTTAGGGGACGAAAAAGGACTTTATAAAAAGAAAAAGGAGAAGTTGAACTGCAGGCAGCATCATTATCATTTTAGCTCTCAGGCAACTCAGTCCAAACACCCGATGCTGCTGTTTAATATCAGGGCTCAGGAACGTAAATCCCAGGAATATAAATTAGTACTAAAAATCATACATCAGGAAAAATAAACACCCTAAAATGTATTCATTTATCTTTATTTTCTAAAATTTTTATAATGAACATACATTACTAATGTAAAAAACAGTTTCTAAAAATCTTTAACTTTTGACATAAGTCACAAATGCTTTGGAAATATATATGCAAATTAAAGTACACCATGTTAGTCAACATAAAAGGGAAGGGAATCGATGCTATGGATAAATTCTCAATAACTTTTAAGTAGTTAGATATAAAGAACAAATTTTTGGTTAAGTCTATGTAATAACTGTTGGTTTTTAAACAGAAAAGAATGTCTGAACACACCCAAACCAATTCTGTTTCAGAGCATTTTTGTACAATCTTGTCATACTGTGTTAGATACATACAACCATGTGCTGAAAATATGGCAATAACTATGTTTTTATAAGAATTTAGATTTTATAATTTCTACTACTAAATATCTAAAAATAGACTTACATAATATAAAAAAATCTCTCTTTGCTATTTGTCTAGGAAAAGTATGTGCAAAAAAAAAAAAAAAAAGTCAACACAGCATTTCAGATATAACAGCAATTCAGAGCAGCACCTGTAAAACACTGTCAGAGGCAGCGGCTCTGGTCCTCTCCCTTCAACACATACCCGGCTCCTCGGCTGCAGCTTCGCTTCCCTGGGGACCCTCAGACGCCACTGACTGCACGAAACTCTCCCTCCCCAGGGCCGTCTCCGCAGCTGCTGTCTACAATGAAACACAGAACAAAACAAAAAGACACTGTTGGGGACACGATCGCAGAATATGGAAAGGTGAAAAACACTCGAGGAAGGTTTATTTTCTAAGAGTTCATACTGTAGATGCATGACACACATGTTCTCTCCAAATACTTGCAAAGAAACAATCCCTTACCTTAGACTTGGATGAAAGAGGACTGTAGGGAAAAAAGAGAGAAAAGAAAGAGTTAAAAGAATTATAGCGGTAAAATGCTCCCAAACAAATGTCACTGAAATGCTCTAAAAAAGTTACAGCGCCTCAGGGTTCTGACATTAGCACGGAACACTCCCACTGCGGATGGCAGAGCTGGCTCTCAGCGCAGAGGCAGCAACAGCGGGTTCAGCTCCTCAAGGCTAATTACCACTGAAACCTCCCAAATAAACTACAAATGCTGAGATGCAGAAAAACAACTAGTTCCGTGCAAAGGACAGGGAAAGTGTCTGCACTGAATATTTTGAAGCAAATCTCCTATTTGCTTTTAAAAATTCCATTAATTTAAAACTCTGTGAGGTTGAAAGAAAACATATTTAAGAGGCTAAGAAATTAGGTTATAGTGCAAAATCCCAAAATATTTGGTTTCAAAGGTTCAAAATGACCAACATAAGAAAACTGTCACCATGAGCATTGAATAAGTTATTACTTCTGAATCTAGACTCATTCTGCACCAGTTTAATCATGACCATGCCCCTCAGCTTCCGAATTCTAAGTCTTGAAATACGAATTAAAAACATATTTAAGTGTTTTATTACTGTAATTTAGCTTTAAAGATTCAATATTTGATAAAAATCAAGCAATTAAAAATCATCTGGTAAATGTAATTTCCCTTCTGCGTTATTTTGGTTAAATACTGTATTGTATTTGTTTCCATTATTAGACTACTCTTTAAAAATATGTTTTTTACTATAATTTACAAATATTGGCCAACATTCCTAATACACAATTTTTCCATCTGAATTGCCTAATCTCTTAACCAACCAGAGGTAAAAAGTAGAAGTTATATTTAAAAATTTCTAATTAAAAAAAGTGGATACATGTAATACTTTCAACAACAACAACAAAAAATTTCTAATTAAAAAGTACTTTGAACCTCTGTAAAGTTGACCTTTCACTGAGCTTGGTGTAAGAAACAGATAAAAGCTGAGAAAGAAACCTAATCATTTTATTTTATCCCGCTTAATTTCTCCAGTTGAAAACATTAACAAGACAAATAAAGAAATGGATCTTCTATTTCAAATACTCAATGCTACAATGATTTTTCAATGTTCTAATCCAAGCTCATTCTAACCAAACACTGAAACACTTACTCTTGATGTGTTGCGCAAAATTTGGTAAGCCGTTCAAAATCTTCACTGCTAAATCCCTTTTCGGAACTCCTTGGAGACGTGCCTGCACGTGGCTGTACGGTTTTCCATTTTGTTTCTAAATTTAAAATATCTGTTACTCACTGACTATTACAAATCATATTTAGGAGGGAAAATAGTTAACTGGCACACTTATAAAGATTAGCAAGCAAAACTATCTTCTCCAATAACCCGTAAGTTAATACAGTTAGAAACAGCTAAGTGATTACTTTCAATGTAAGTAAATATTATCTCAGAGACTCAATTAGCCAGTAGGGCAACAAAGGGATCAGAAGAAATGCAAACAGTGGCAGGAGTTCCCTACGTGGCACTGATATGAAGAACAATATACAAAGGGAGATTTTCTTACAATGACGTGGCTTGTGGTGAAAAAGCTACTTTTTTTGCAACAGTAACGTGAGTGTAGAAACATTTCTTTCCTGATTTACAAAACCCAGTCAAATGTGTTAACTTCTTAGATAGCAACTTGTTAAATTGCTGATAATTCCACACTCTGCTAGTCTGTACTCACCCCATTGCTCTTGAATAGCAGAAAGATTTGCAAGCAATTGTTCATGGTACAGTCGCTCAAGCTGAATGAATTTCATTGCTTTCTCATCTGAATAGAAAACTTGAGGAAAATAGAAATCCAGGCTATTTACATTTAGCCACATAGTTGAAGAATAATGTCCTATATAAGGTGTGAAACTTGAAGCGTATAAAAAAAATAAGAGGACTCTAAATATTGTTTAGTTTACACATAAGTAAGGTTTCTTGGTTTTGAAATAGGTACATTTTAATGCAGCATATTATGCAATAGCTACTTGGGCTCCATTCTATCAGCAAACAGTAGAAACTAAATGAAAATTTTAATGCTCAGGAATGCCTGTTTGCTAATCTATCTCTAGCAGTCAATTAAATGTAATTTAATTGGAAACGGGACTCCCACGAAATCCTGGAATCTGTGTCCCTCTTACCTCTCCTTAAATTACTTTCTGTCAAGCAACTGTTACCTTCTCTCCTGTCAACCTGTTTCTGATTTCACTCATCTTAATCCTTTACTTCTCACTGAATGCTTTTCTCTCACAAAACCAAAGGGTTACATGCCTAAGCGAGGAGAGAGCCAAACATAAATCTTTTGTAAAATTTAACTAACCTGCCACAGTAATTTTCATAATTATGTGAAATTCTGCATTTTCTTATAAACTTCTGCCATCTCCATCTGCATCACATATTTAGCTTCATATGAGGTCGTGGCAAGCCGGCCAACTGTCTGCCTTCCTTTGGGTCATGTCCTAGATGCTGAGCCAGGAGGAAGGGCGAGGAGCACTCACTGTCTAGCTTTTTGTCCTTCTCAAGATCACTCAGAGGTCTGCTTCTTATTTGTAAACTTAAAAATATGCCAGGGGTCATAAACTAGGCCAGGGAGAAGCTGGGACAACTAATTCAGTTTTCCTCTGCCCATGGCTTACAGTCTATGGATTTTTTTTACTTAATTGAACATAATCTGAAAAATTTGCTGAGATACAGATTCATGGGTCTGATCGCCAGTTCTGATTCTAAGGCCCATGAACTTACGTTTCTAAGAAACTCTCAGTGATGTTTATGCTGGTCAGCCCTGCACTACACCATACTCTTCTTTAGTTGAAAAAACAAGTGTTCCAGCTTCATTTCCACCACAATTGGATTTCCTACAGACATTGTGGTAAACTGTCTCTGTATGAAAATGTTACCAGCTTGCTTGGTAGAGTTCAGGGGGCAACTGCCTATCCCTCAATCTGCTCAGAGGTGTGGTGGAAGTCAACTAGGTTAGGAGGAAAAAATGCACAGATGGGGAAAACAGATGTTTCTGATACAGCCTTTCCAGAGAGTACATTTTGGGCCATCCCTCAAAAAGAAGAGTAGTTTTTAAAAAGGGAAATTGGAACACTGAGAGAAGAATCTTTCCTATATAAAATTTAAAAAAAAATTTTTTTATTGATTTTTACAGAGGAAGGAAGAGGGATAGAGAGTTAGAAATATTGATAAGAGAGAAACATCGATCAGCTGCCTCCTGCACATCCCCTACTGGGGATGTGCCCGTAACCAAGGTACATGCCCTTGACCGGAATCGAATCCGGGACCTTTCAGTCCGCAGGCTGATGTTCTATCCACTGAGCCAAAACCGGTTTGGGCTCCCATATAAAATTTAACATACAATTTCACTTGACAACATTTATTCTGTTTATTATGAATGAAAAAGGAAATCTTTCCTTTGTAGATATATGTGTGACAGTTGCGAGATCTACTATGTGCAAGATGCTTACCAGGCTCTATTATATCAATACTAGGGGCCTGGTGCACAAAAATTTGTGCACTCGGTGGCTGGGGGGGGGGGGGTTGTCCCTCAGCCCGGCCTGTGCCCTCTCGCAGTCTGGGACCCCTCAGGAGATGTCCACCTGATGGCGTGCCTAGTGAGGGGCTGATGGCTGTTTGAAGGCTGGCCAAGCCCCCACCGTGGGGACCCTCACCCCATGGGGATGTGGCCAGCCTGGGTGACGGGCTGAGGGCCGTTTTCAGGCTGCTCACAGCTCCCATTGGCGAGGCTGGCTGGAATCAGGTTTCTGGGGTTTATTTATCTTCTATAATTGAAACTTTGTTACTTTGAGTGGAGGCCTAGGCAGACAAAGGAAGCCTCCTGTTTGCTTCAGCTCTGAGGCTTTTATAATTGAAACATTGTTGCTGGAGCAGAGGCCCACTGGCCTATTCAGGCAGTTGCAACGGAAGCCTTCTGTTTACTTTAGCTCCATGGCTGCTGGCCTCCATCTTGGCTGGGTTAATTTGCATACAACCGATATGACTGGCTGGTGGGCGTGGCTTGGCTGGTGGGGTGGCTTAGGTGTCTGGGAGTGATGGTTAATTTGCATATTACTCTTTTATTAGATTAGACTAGAGGCCCAGTGCACAATACTAGAGCCCAGTGCCAGGCTCTATTATGTCAGTATTAGAGGCTGGCCTCACCCCCAATCGGGGTGTTGGGGCCCGATCAGGGGCCAGATCAGGCTGGTTGGCTGCTGCAGTGCTTGTCATAGCCACTGGTTGTTCTGGTCATTCTGCCATTCTGGTTGCTGGGCTTTTATATATTAGGATTAGTTGACTTGTAACTCTGCTTAATTCAAAGGAAGAAAATCCAATGGATTTTTAAATTATATTTTTCAGCAATGTGTTTCCCTTCCTTCCCCTCCTCCTCCCAGCCACCCAAACACACAAATATTTAGATTCTGGTAAAATTAGAGCTGCCTGGCTGGTGTGATTGAGTGTCGGCTATGAACCAGGAGGTCACGGTTCGATTCCCAATCAGGGCACATGCCCAGGTTGCAGGCTCAATCTTCAGTATGAGGCATGTAAGGAGGCATCTGATCAAGGATTCTCTCTCATCATTGATGTTTCTTTATCTCTTTCTCCTTCCTCTCTGAAATCAATAAAAAATATAATTAAAAAAATTAGGGCCCATTTATTGAGTTAGTTCTAGAAAATTCTCTGGAGTGACAGAGTCCCTACAGCTTGCTTTCTGAGGTGATTACATGGGTGCATGCAACTATTAAAGCTTATTAAAAATACCATATCTATACATTTTCTTGTATGTAAATCTTAAGTTTTAAAAATGTACAGTTTTCTAAGAGTTCTATGAATGCTTTCCTGTGATTACGAAAAGGATACAGTCCTCCTCCTGGAAATAGGACTCTGCTATCTGTTAAAAATAAAAACAAGACATTAAGTTAATATTCGGATGAAATGATAAATTTGGAAGAAATCAAGACTTTGAAACTCTGAAAACCTTTAATAATATCAAAGTAAGAAAACTATTTAACTACATTTACCAGTTCAAGAGAAATCTGACTGTAGGCACAGAACACATTGCTGACGTCACTTATATCAAGCAAAGCAAACAGGACATTCTTTGGTCTTTATACAAACTCATTCTTCCTATTCTATTTCCAGTCAAAGCAAACTTCACTGATTCATTGGAGTTTACAAGAACTCTAAAGAATGAGGAAAATACTTCAGAGGCTTAAAAAGATATGACATGAGTAAAAGATTGGTTTTGTTTACTGTCAATTAAAAAGTTGACATATCGCCCTAACCGGTTTGGCTCAGTGGATAGAGCCTTGGCCTGCAGACTGAAAGGTCCCAGGTTCTATTCCGGTCAAGGGCATGTACCTTGGTTGCAGGCACATCCCCAGTAGGGGGTGTGTAGGAGGCAGCTGATCAATGTTTCTCTCTCATCGGTGTTTCTAACTCTCTATCCTTCTCCTTTCCTCTCTGTAAAATATCAATAAAATATATTTTTTAAAAAGTTGACATATGTCACATCACATGAGACCTCACAACCCCATTCCTTTCTTTTCTGTTTCACAAACCACCTCAGGAGACACTCTCTTTTGTTGTTCTGATTACAGAAAAGGCAGCCACATGCTTGCAGTTGAGCAATGATGCCTGGAAGCTACACAAAGTGCTGACAGTGTAAAGGGCACTGAATGCAGTGTCCACAGTGTCAGGGTCTGGTCCCCGGTGAGGCTATCAGTTACCATATTAATTCTAAGGCGCCTTTATTTTATTTATTTATTATTTTAAATATATTTTATTGATTTTTTACAGAGAGGAAGGGAGAGGGATAGAGAGTTAGAAACATCGATGAGAGAGAAACACTAATCAGCTGCCTCCTGCACACTCCCTACTGGGGATGTGCCCGCAACCAAGGTACATGCCCTTGACCGGAATCGAACTTGGGACCCTTGAGTCCACAGGCCAATGCTTTATCCACTGAGCCAAACTGGTAAGGCCTAAGGCGCCTTTCCATTTAAACAGTCTTTGATTCTAAAAACTTAGATCTTTTATTTAGACCTTTATTTATAAACAGAACCATAAAGCAATATTTTTTGAGAAATACTTGCCTGAACTGTTGTTGTATTTGGAAGGTTTCATATATGCACTTTACACTTCTAACACAATGTCCCATTGCAGCTCTGCACATCCATGCTCCAGGTAGCTGCCAATGTCAACAGCAATAGGCTAGTTGTCAAGCCCATAAACCAACAATGAAAAGGAGTGGTTTTTCCAAACCCCAGAGTGGAAACGCCATGCTTTTACAGAAAAATATTTACCTAACTTAAAATGTGCTCTATAAACATACCATTGTCCCATGAGCAATGTAGAGTCACCTTCCTATGACTGCTTAGTTCAACCTGAAGTTTGATTCCATACTTATTTTCTACTCTTAGGACTTCACGAAGGAACAATTGATTTTCAAGATCCGGCATGTCTTTTATTAGCTCCTTGTTCTAATAGTATGCTATCTAATAGCGCTAGTTTGAACCAAATCAAATTGTCAATATTCAACCATTTTTTCCTTACAAAATGAGAATTCCATATTCTGCATCAAACGTTTAATAATCAGTTGGGAAGAGCCCTGATTGGCAGTATTTGCTCATTTTTGTGATGTCAATCCTGCCATCATGGCCGGCCTCAAGCTGCCAACATGACGGATGTCACTGCATACAGTTCCCATGAGCTGGCGTGTTAGCAGGTCCCGCACACCCCTGCGTGACACCCAATAGAGATCAGTGACCACATTTTATCCACAAACTCCCAGTGAAAAATCTATGGCATGGCACAGATTTCCCTGCCATATGTGACATGAGACATGGTTGCCCACCAGGACTGCTGCCTGCTCTTTAAAGCGACCCTCCCGGCCTTTGTGCACTTGTGCATGACAAGTGTAGTTACATATAAATCACTCTCACTTAAGAAGTATTCATGGAGCCCATACCCACTCTGACCCACGTTTCCTGGCACTAGAGAAACATAAATCTCAGGTGGCTTTCAGGTTTCTGGCAGTTCCAATGCCACAAAAGCAACCATGAAGACAGAATCATGAAAACCAATGCCTCTAAAGCAAGAGGTATTTCCGGGTGAAAGGACGGCTTGACGACAAGGACACAGGGTGCTTCCCTGTGCAAGCCTGACCTGCCACGCCCAGCAGGGCAAGAGAAGTTGTGATTTTTCTCTGAGGTCCCAGGTGTCCACATCTGGGAGAATGTGGGGATTGCAGGTGAGTAACGTGACTGCATTGTAGTCCAGCTCTCTCATTACCAGCTGTGACCTTGGATGTGTCATTTCATGTCTCAAATATGACAATCATATCTACAACTCGGTGAGACAGCTGCTGTAGGACTGCGAAAGCGTGTTTAGCACAATGCCTAGCACATACCAGCAAGTGCTTAGAGTGGTTTTTGAATGTGAGTCTGAACCAGGGGTGCAAGATGCAGAGTAGAATCCTGTGAAGAGGGATGTTGAAAGTCACTTTGGGAAGGTAGAAGTTTTAAGGTGTCCTGGTTCCGGCCTCCTACCTGCCAGGAACAAGGAGGGACCTAGAAGGTGTAGCTTTCGGCCAGAGCCTCACAGAGGGGCTTCAGGATCCCAGGGAGCCTGAGTCCAATGCTTTTCAGTGAAAGCTCAGTGAACGGAGACCACTGCAGTGATACCCTTCCTCTCAGTTCCACGCTTAGACTTCAGTCACACCTTAGAGCTAATGCAGTCACACCAAGTCAGTGTATGAAAGATGACTCACACCCAAGAACAAGAATTTCTAAATGGAGTCTTTAAGAGTTAAAAGTAATATCTAAAGTAACTGCGGTCATATTTCCAGTGGCCTTTAAGAATATGCCACATAGCATCACTTTAAAAATAATAATCATCCCATGTTAACTCTCCCCAATTTCTATTAATGGTCTGCACTGTTTCTCTAAACGGCACATCCTAGAGCTGCCTCTCACTTCTCTCTCACGCTCCTTTTGCTATCTGCACCAAGCCCTAGTGAGTCTTCCTTTGCAGATGTCAGAGTCATCCCTTTCTGTTTCCACTGTCACTGCTTTAACCTAGATGCTCTTCTCACCTTATGCTTAAATTACAAATGTCACCCTTTAGTTCTTATTTTTATCAAAATTATGAATGTACATGGTTCAAGGAGTCAATAGCTCTTGAAGGTGTGTTAAGACAGCCTCCCCCCCTCCTTTCTTGCTCTATACTCCTTTCTTTAGGAGCAAGTATGTAGATTTCTTCCACCTGTTTGTTTGTTTGTTTTTTAACTTCTATGTTTCTAGACATTGTGCTTAATTTGCTGTTTCATGATTTTTCAGTGTTAGTAGAAGGCGAATATTGACCTCAAACCCCACAAACATCTATACTATTTTCTCATACATATTCACCAATCCATATGGCTAATTGTAGCAATGGGTAGACAAATATTTAATGCTTACCTTATTATGGGCCAAACTATTATTATTTTTTATTTCCTGAAAACTTTTTATTTATCCTGGAGCTACTTTTTTCTTTGCCTTTCCTTTTTTCTGGGCATAGTTTTCCATGCATGTCTCACTTGAATAACTCCAAATACTCTACCAAGAGCCTAAATCTTCTCTCAGTATATTCACACACATTCTGAAACAGGAAAATGGTATAAAAGTCTCTCTTCAGATTCTGCTGGGCTGCTCCACACAGGACTAATTACCCTCTCCTTCTTGGTAGATAGCTGTCATCTTAGAACCTCTTTCACTGGAGATTCCCTCCACCTCTCTCCTGGGAAGGAGTGAATGAGGAGAGTTTTAGGAATGAAGGTCGAAGAGGAACTAACCTGATCATGTAGGGCTATGGTAAGAATTCTGGCTTCTACTCTAAGTGAGAGGTGACGACTTGAGGGCTTTGAGCAGAGGGGTAACATGATCTGACTTACATTTCATTTGGATCACAGTGACTGCTGTGCAAAGGGGAAAAACTAAACAGAAGTAAGAGTGGAAGCAGAGAGGTCTCCACAGTGAGGCGTTTATTGCAAGAATCCAGGTGAGATTCGACAGTGTCTTGTACAGAGATGGTAGCGATGAAGGAGGCAAGAGGAGAACAGATTCTGGACATTTCTGAAGTAGATCTGCAGGACTTTGCTGACCGGGTTTGGATGTGGGGAAAAGTGCTTCCATGGAAAATATGTGGGGGGAGAGGGCAAAAATTTGGTAAAATGTCAACAACTGGTGAGTCCAGGCGAAAGGCACAGGGCGAGGCGCTGGGAATGACTGAAATGAATAACGTCACTCATCTCGCCCTGACCTGTGTCTCCCTTGGGAGAGAGGAGGACGTTCTGTCTTCTGGGGCTGCGGGCCCATCAGCTGCTTCTGCCGCCCTGAGGGCTCAGCCGCGGCATCTTCCGCATGGCTTTGCTGATCCCAGCCTTCATTTCTAACAGCGACCTTTGAATCCGTGACGTGGGAACAGAGCAATGCTTAATGTTTATTTGACTTTTACTGTGTTCCAAGCACTGTATTAAGCGCTTTTACATGCATTATCTCACTTGCTCTACAACTTCCCAGAAGAAACGAAAGCCACTCAGCATGTCAGAGGCAGAGCCAAAGCCGTACTTCTCAAAGGCGCTGTACGTGCCCAGCGCCTTTGCCAGGAGAGAAGAGGCTGAAACACTGGAGAAGCATAACCTACAGGGTTCAGCACGCTGGTATGTTCCTGGGGAATAAGGGCCGAATTTTCCTCTGAGATATTAAAAATGAAATAATCCTCAGGCCTGATCATGATCATTACCATCTTCCAGCCAAAAATGTGATTTTCTACGAGATCTGCTTCAGCTGTAGGATCGCCTGCCAAATGATAAGGGCATTTTTCTCTCCTTTAGTGTAACAGCACTCCAGTGACATAAACTCCTTGAACAGATCTGACTGTATCTGTTATTTCCACCTACTCCAAATGTCCTTTCCCTCTTTTTTATTGAAACTCTACGGAGGAGTTCAAAGAATAGGAAAATCAACAGCCATGTATCTTTCACCTAGATTCATTGATTGTTGACATTATGCCAAATTTGCTTTCTCTCTTACGGATTGTTTTTTCCAATGGAAAACAAATAAATTGCTGGCATTATTCAAAGCAATTCTTAAATATATCATTCCTGAATAAGTTGAGTAAGTTGCTGGCATTATTCAGAGCAATTCCTAAATACATCACTCCTAAATACTTGCATGTGTGTTTCCCAAGAACAAGGACACTCTCTTCCCTAACCTACAATTACATTATCAACCTCAAGAAATTAGATGCGATCAAACAATGTAACTTAATAGCCCAGATTAAAATGTCACCCAAGTTGTTACAAAAACAGATGCAATGAATGGAATAAATCAATTCTAGCTCCAGAATGATAAGAAACTTGCTTTGTAAAGGAGCCTGTTTTCCCATTTGTAAGCAGATGATGCTAATACTTACCTCTCTAGGTTGTTTGGAGGATGAAGTAATAATAAGTGTGACCACCCTTTGCAAAGTCTCGACTATACAAATACAGGGCAGGCTGAAAGATGAGAAAGCTGCCTTGGTGTTGGTGCTTCCCAACTAGGGCAAGTTAGAAGGTTTCAAATATGTTTTTTATGGATTTTTAGAGAGGAAGGGAGAGTGATAGAGAGATAGAACATCAATGAGAGAGGAACATCATTGATCGGCTGCCTCCCATATGCCCCCCACTGGAGACCGTGCCCACAATACAGCCTTGTGCCCTGACAGGGAATTGAACCCATGACCTCTTGGTTCCTGGGTTGACACTCAACCACTGAGCCACACCGGCCAGGCAAGTTGGAGCACCCATTTTCTCAAAGGCATTCAAGTCCACAAAGGAGGCAATATAAATTTATAAGAATACTAGTGGTCTGGTGCATGAAATTTGTGCACATTAAAAGGGAAGAGACCCAGACCCGGCTGGCCCCACCCCCATTGGCAAGACCTAGACCCAGCCTGCCCCACCCCTGTCAAGCCCTGCTGGCGGGAGACGCAGGGTCAAGCCCCCGCTCACCCGCCCACCCACGTCTGCTGCACATGCATCCTCCTGCTGACCGGTTGTTACAGCGTGAAGGCATTACCATATTAGCTCTTTATTATATAGGATACATTTTCTGCCTTGGGACAAAAGCTATTTTATATTTTATTTTTTTAAATTAAAAATTACTTACTACTCATTGCAAAAGTTAAAATGCAACAGAAGTAAATGAAAAAAAAGGGCAAGCTTTTTCCATTCCCCTATATGTTATTTTCATTTTAAGGGAAAATAAAACAGCTCATAAATATGTTTTTTTTTTTTTTTTTCTGAATTAGCTTTTGCATAGGAAAAAAAGCTCCCTTATCACTGTCCCAAAGGCCTTCTGATCTCCAGGCTCTCCATCTCCTAATTTACCCTCCCCGTCATCAGAAGAGCTATATTTCTAAAATTCAAATTTGATTCTAGCACTCCCATAATTAAACACCCCCAGTCCCTAAAGCCTCAGCACCAGCAGCTACCCAGTTTAATTTCCCATCTCTTTTCCACGTTAATTTCCAGTGATACACCCCACGGTGCCCTGGCACAGGCAGATCTCTCTTCCTGCACCACCTCATTTTGTTCTCTTAGTAAGTGCCTACATCAAGCATGTCAAACTCGCAGCCTGTGGGCCGCATGCCTCATTTATTTGGACTGTGTTAGCCTTTGAGTTTGACATGCTTGGCATACATATCCTGCAAGTCCCTAATACCTACGGGACAAAAATAACCACACATTGTAGGCTTACACATCTGTCTACGCCAACACTGAATTCAGACTTCCGCAGTTATTCACCCGCATAGCTGCTTCTCCTGTCCCACACGGGCTCCGTTCAGGCTACACGTCAGTCATCTTGTTCCCTCGTCCCTGGCACTGGTTTTGGCACCTAGCTGGTGCTCACTAACTGCTTGCCACACGGACTCTAACTTGCAAACAGCTTCTTCCCTAAGTAAAAGAAGTTAGCGGTTATTGGAACTATGGATTGAGTATCCATGTTCACTGAGTGGCCACTATTCAGTAATAAATTTCCCACCACCCATGTGCCCAGGTCCCTTCTCGTGGGTTCACCAAGGACAGGACTGGTTTTGGGTCATTGCTGACAGTGGCGCCAGGATTTCAGGAAGAGGAAGGGTTTAGCCAGTACCTGATGAAGGCAAAGCGGAAGTGCTCTCGAGTCCAGCTGCTCCACTTCACCGCGGATCAGTGAGAACAGAGCCTGCAAAGCCAGTGTCGGGGCTTCCGGTTGGTCGTTAGCGTTTTCCTCCGCTGACTCCTCGTCACCAACAGCATGTGCGGCTGCACTTAGCACGTCTTCTTGCATTAAAGGTGTGGAATCCCCCGAGGAAAGTCCTGGAAGAAGTAAATAAAGTCCTATGTTAGGATAAGCTCCCACCATGGAGAAACACCCTAAAGCAATATGCCTGCTCACTAAATATGTGAAAACCCCCAGAAAACACAGTTACTGGTCTGATTCAGATTGTGCCAACATCTGGCTGCTTCTATTAGCACACACATAAACCATTTATGCAGAATTATAATTAAAAGTGTTAATAAAAATAGATCTAAACAGAAGTATGAAGGTTTATGCAGGTTGAAACCTGACCAAAAACTTGATTCTCTCAAAGAAAAAATGGAATAACTGTATGTAATTTGAAGTCATCGCTTGCCCAAAATAAAACACAAATGAAAGAAAGATAAATGTGTTTATCATGTGAAACTGCTGGCTAAAGGGTTAAGCTTTCCTCTTCAAACTCTGGCCTGATAACTTTGGAACTACTTCAGATGCCAGAGCTAATGGCCACAGAAACATTTTTCCTAGTAAGAAGAAGTAATACAAACTTCTAAAAATAAAAAAGCCACCAATAAATTAGATGTTTGACCCACAGCTCCTGAAATGACGCACAAAATTTTAAAAACGTAATTATTATACATTATAATGTCACCATTCACTAAATTCTCAGAATCAGTTCCAATTTTCATATTCAAATTGATAGGCTATCTGACTGTCCACACCATCAGTGGTCTGCCTCATACAGGATCTTTCCCAGCATTTGGTGTGTTCATGACTGAGGATGCAATCCCCAGCCCTCTAGATTGTGTCCAGAATGCTGTTTTCTAACGCCGTCTATTTTTTTTTTTTTTTTCGATCTTCACCAGATGATATTTTCCCACTGATTTTTAGAGAGAGAGAAAGCAAGAGGGAGACACACAGAGAGAAACATGGATGTGAGAGAGACATTACCGGTTGGTTGCCTACCGCGTATGCCCAGACCAGGGCCAGGGATCGAGCCTGCAACCAAGGCCCACGTGCCCTTACTGGAATGGAACCTGGGACCCTTTAGTCCACAGGCCAAGGCTCTATCCACTGAGCCAAATCGGCTAGGGTTTCTACTGCCTTCTAAATAAATCCACTGTTCTGAGCGGACCGATCAATTCTTCATCTCCCTAATAAAGCACTTAGAGCACTTAGAGATGCCAACAGTTGGAACATTTTCCTCTCATCCATGCCTACTTACGTTCTCCCCTAACAAAATCGATGTTTTGCCCTATAACAGGAGCCTGAAGTAATCGCATTTTCTCCTGAGTCCTCTCTCTGGCTCTATATGATCCGGCTGCATTACAGTAACTGGTGTGCGGCCTCATCTTTATTGGGTCACGATTCCTGCAGCGCAGGATTAGCTTATGTGCCACATTATCCCCCTTGTACCCAGTAGTGGCTCGGCACTAAAATTCCCAGCAATGCGCTTTTGAAAAAACAAAATTATGTGTAGTGATTTCTTATATTGTTGTAACTTCTCTTTCATAAATTTTATGTCACTTGGCTTCTGGAACTACAGGTGTAGAGATGGCCTGCCATTTTACAGGGACAGTATTCATGAAAACATGAGTGATGTGTCTCTTGCTAATTTTTAAATCTTTAATGGTTGCTACTAGCTTTCCACAGAAAACTACAAAGATATTAAGAGAACTACTGTTTTATTTCCCTCTTCCCTGCCATACAGCATGTCTAAAATATTTAATCTCATATGGACTGCAATAAGGCTAGCCTGCCATAATCTACACTTCTCTTGATTAAGTTCTTCCCATAGTTATCAAATATTACTTCATGTTTCTTCTTTGAAAAAAATGTTGAAATTTTATAATACTCTTGTTCAGTAAAATGGAGTTAAAGACAGAATTTTCCAAGTTTTAAAAAAAGTAACAGAATTTATGAGTACTTTATCTAAAGGAGGTAAAAAAAGGGTTTTGGATAATGGAAATGGATTATCTCAGTTATTTAGACAGTAGCTATATATAAAAGTGTCCAACTGACTGTCCAACTGGTAGCTGTGATGCACACTGACCACCAGGGGCCAGACGCTCAACATAGGAGCCGCTATGATGCGCACTGGCCTTTTAAAAAGAAACACAGCAGACATGGTGCTGACAAACCACCACTTGGCTTCCCCCAAGTGGGACCCAGGGCCCGCCACTACCCTGGAGCAACACCCTACCAAATCGTAGCCAACATTGCCAAGACTCCATGGTGCAAAACGTGGCCCATAGCCCAGCCCAGCCCAGTTGCTGTGGGCGCTGGATAATGACGTCACATAGCTACACTTGGCTTCCTCTCCCTAGCCTTTAAAAAAAAATTTCCTTGGAGTTTCTTCAGCCTAGGAACCCAACTTGCTTTACAGCCAGGTGCAAAGATTTTACACTTTAACCAAATGTCTGTGAAGCGTTTTCCCGTGCCTCATCTCATTTGATCCTCACAGAAGTCCTGGAGTAGGCAGATAGGAGACTTGGTAGAATCCTATTTTCTTTTAATTAGCTGGAAAATGGAGATTTAGAAAGTTTAGAAATTTGACCTGACTGAAAAGAATGGTGGGAACTTGAAAATGACTTCAGGTTTTCTCACTGCACAGAATATAGTCAAGCACTGCTGCAGTTAAATATTTTACCCTTTGTTCTCATTACGAGATCTACAATAATAATCTGCTTCATGTTGATATTTACTGCTGTGTTGCTGACAATTACCTGAAAGAGAAGTTGGGGTGCTTTACTGGGCTGGAAAAAGTTTAGCTAAATCAGAAAGCAGGTCTAATTAAGCAAGTTTGTTCTAAGTCTATAAAAGGCTAAGTTGACTAGCGCATGCGTGATACATAGAAAGCTCTCACTGGCGCCAATTGCACATGTGTGTTTTGATCTGTCATTGTCAATTGTGAATTTGGTTGACACTTCTATTATAGAGAAAGGGCAAATAACGATATTAAAATATTTCTTCTAATTAATGTACTTTCAATGTGCACAAATCTGTGCTCTGAACACTAGTACATTCATAATGGTCATGATTCTTGCTAAATCTATTTTGCCTTTAAGTTATTTTATGGGCCCAGTATGCTTCCGCTGCACCACTCTGCTAAAAGACTGCCTCTAAGTTATTTTAATTAATGTTACACATAAAGTACAATTTATAAATAAGCAATGTTTTAGTAAATAAAATTATGTAGTGCCCAGCCGGAGTGGCTCAGTGGTATGAACCAGGAGGTGATTGCTGGTCAGTGCACGTGCCTGGGTTGCGGGCTCCATCCCCAGTAAGGGGTGTGCAGGAGGCAGCTGATCAATGATTCTCTCTCATCATCGATGTTTATATATCTCTCTCCCTCTCCCTTCCTCTTTAAAATCAATAAAAATATAAAATTATGTAACAACAAAAGAAATTTTAAGAGGAATAACCGACAGAAATTCCAAAAGCCTATATAAATCTAAGGATTCCAAGAGCAACAAAGGCTAAAGTGAACAATTAGAAAAAATATAGGACTTAAATCATTAAGTGTAGGGAGGGGATGAAAAACATGAGCTAAGCTCAGATGGGTCTTCCAGATGGATTAACAGGTCAGGGAAATGTAAGGCTCAGACCACAAAAGAAGTACCTATCAGGGTTTGGCGATCATGAGCGTCAGAGATGACTTAAATAAAATCACCCTATCTTTTGAGATAACATTCTTTGCTGGGACAGAGTAGGGTAGATCAAACGGCACTGGAATTGGAGTGAGAGACTTTAGTTCTGTCACTATTTTCTAAGTGACCTTAGAGTAGACTTTTTATTCTCTACTAGTGCCCTGACGCATGGATTCGTGCACATTGAAAGGAAATTAATTAGGAGAAATATTTTAATATCACTATTCGTGATTTGCTAATGAAAAGAAAATAGGATTCTATCAAGTCTCCCATCTACCTACTCCAGGACTTCTGTGAGGATCCAATGAGATGAGGCATGGGAAAAGGCTTCACAAACATTTGGTTAAACTGAAATGTTTGCACCTGGCTATAAAGCAAGTCGGGTTCCTAAGCTGAAGAAACTCAAAGGATGCTAGTCACTATGGAGAGGAAGCAGGGCGATGCTATGTGATGTCATTACCCGGCGCCCACAGCGACCTTTGCTGGGCTGGGCTGTGGGCTGCATTTTGCACAGTGGAGTCTTGGCAGCATTGGCTGCAATTTGGTGGGGTGTCGCGGGGCCTGTGTCCCACTTGGAGGAAGCTGAGTGTTGGTTTGTCGGCACCAGGTCCATGGTGCCGTTTATTTTTAAATGCCCAGTGTGTGTCATGGCAGCTCCTGTGTTGAACGTCTGCCCCCTGGTGTCAGTGCACGTCATAGCTACTGGTTGGATGGTCAAACACTTAGGCTTTTATATATACATATAGATAATATAGTTTCCGCATCTTTAAGATAAAGGGATTGCCAAGATGAGATCTCAGGTCCCTCCAAGATCTGGCCATCTCAAACATTCAAAATCTCCATAGTGATTCTGGTATTTAAGAAATGTAGACAAGATGACCCACAAGGCCCTGCCCTCCGGGATAGCTCTGACAGAGTCTGGCTCCTGGCCTTCCTCAGGGCCAGGCCAAGCCCTGCAGCATCCAGGCCAGCGATCATGGCCCCAGGCACCAAGCTCACTCCAGCTCCAGGCTGACCCTCATGGACCAATTCATCAGGCCCAACCCAGTGGTCCCCAAAACCTGGTTGGCTGTCAAGGACTCAGGCTCCAGGCTCTCCCACACAGACCCAAGTCCCAATGTAGGATCAGGCCCTGGGCCTGCCCCAGTAGACCTAGGCATCAGGCTTGGCTACTGTGGACCAAAGCACCAAGTCTCCTCACCTACTGGCCCAGGCACCAGACTTGCCCATCTAAGGAGTCTAGCAGCAAGCCAGCCCATGAACACCACCAATGGCCCAGCCAGAATCTGTGGACAGGCTGACTGACTTTCCCTGCTGAAGCCATTCTGAAAACACTGCTTCTTTAAATGTGCAGACACCAATGCAAGGCCACAAATAATAAGGCTGTGGAGAAGATTATGATATCCCACAGAAAACATGTATCACAGTGGCTGGTACACAGAAAGTGCTCAATAAATGCGCAGGAGCGTTTGTTTTAAAACTCAGTAGGCTATAATCAACTTAGCTCTCTGTGTCCTGATCACTGTGCTTGAAACTCTTAACAATTTTTTATGATGATTCTTAAAACACAACATAAAATTTGACCATTTCAATCATTTTGAAGCATACAATTCAGTGCCATTAATGACACTCACGATGTTGTGCAGAGCTCACCACTGTCCATTTCTAGACTCTTTCTCACTCCAAACAGAAACGGAACCCACTGAGCACTAACTTCCATTCCTCTCCTCTCCCAGCGAGATGTTAAACTACTGCATTGACTCAGCAATTCCATGACATGTACACCAAATAGGCATATTTCTAGGTATACACACAAACAGATACATATATGCCAATATTCACAGCAGCACTATTCACATTCAGCCGAAAGGTGGAACAACCTGAATATCTATCCATCAATAGATGACTGGACATACAGAAGGTGGCATGTTCATACCATAGAACGCATGCTGCAACACGGATGGTCCTGAAGGCATTATGCTAAGTGAAAAAGCCAGTTGCCAAAGGACAAGTCTCATACATGAAGTATCTAGAACAGGCACATTCATAGAGACAGAAAATAGAACAGAGGTTACTGGGTGCAAGGGGCGGAAGGAGGGGGAGTTATTGCTTAATGCTGACAGAGTCTGTTTAGGGTGATAAAAATTCTGGAAATAGAGAGTGGTGATGGCTCTACAACATGTAATTAATACCACTGAACTGTACACTTAACCTGGCAAATTTATGTATATGTTTTACTGCCATAAAAAACAGAACATAATGGCTTTCTGTCTGTCATTTCAGGTTATGATCCCTTGAGCCACTGCATCCTGAATTCCTCAGTCCATCTTCATCGCTCATGCTGATGCACAGCTTGCCCATACTTTTGGAGGGGGGAGCAGAAATAAATGTTGATACATGGTTCATGTAGTTCCTCTGCGCTTACTCCTCTGTCCCCCACTTATCACCACCTAAGCTCCTACTTAGTCTCATGAAAATAGAGGAGTGCTCACCATTTAAATATCTGCAATCCTTGGCTAAATGCATTTAAGTGGTTAAAAGGAAATATTCCCTCCTTTCCCTGAAGTAGTATTATGAGTGAGATAAATCTGAAAATTAGCTGACTTCCTTGGGACCTGACTTGGGGTCAAAGGACATCTTATGTAGTCAGGGCATCCTCACCATTGCTCCACGTGGCATGTGTGGCACGTGATCCTCCTGTGTGCTCAGGCAGTGGCCTCAGCCTTCAGCGCAGCGGCATAGGTCTGTGGTTAAAGCGCTGGCTGCAGGCAAACTGCCCTGTGACCTAAGGAAAGTGACCTCACTGCTCTCAACCTGGCTCCTCATAAATTAATGGCTCAACATTAAGTTGTGTAGTACACACGGCACACCCATCTGTAAGATGACCTTAGGAATTAAGCACGCTGCCTCCAGCCACGCTGTCTGGAACTCAAAGACCATTATCTATTTTCTGCTCTCATATGAAAGGCTCACTTGGTTGGGATACACTAAGGCTGAGTACCTACACTCAATATTTAGATTGTGTAAATACACAGTGCATCTGAGAAAGCACTTCTAGAATACGTTCCAGGCTCTTTTCAATAAAAGGTTCCATGGTCAAAGCCAGATGTGTAAAATGCAAATGTGCCTTGAGGATCCATGCCAGTTAACATGCCAGTAGGCATGATGAGGAAGGCACTGAACATGTTTTTAGGAATACACATTAGGGGAGAGAGGGGCAGGGATAGGTGAATCTAGAAAGAGAGTGTTACAAAGATCCCAGAAGAAACATACGGACAAAAGAGGTGAGATGGATTTAGAGTCAAATTAAACAAATTTGACTTTTAATTTTGCTGAATGCTGTTCCTACTCATGCCACTTAAAACTCACCGGGTGACACACACAACGACAACTGCCAGGTAGAAGCCCCTACTTTACTCTGGGGACTTCACAGGTGCTTCACATTCAAGTTTTGCTCACTTCAAGGACAAGACAGGTAGGATCAGCGCTGCCACAGACAAGGCAGGAGGCTCCGGGAACGGATGTACTGCTTTTCCAGGGTCACACAGGAACAGGCAGAGCCAACATTCAAAACCAAAGTCTTTGTTCTCACTGTGCAGCCTGCCTGCAGGGCACAGACCATCCCCAGAGCTGTTTTCCCAGCTCCCCGGCCTCTCTGTCACCTCCCAGCGGCCACGCTGCGAAAGCCTGCAAGGGAACAAATCTGGGCACTGCAGGGTGGCAAAGTCCGCGGGGAAGAGTCTTTCTCACTGTGCGTCTGCTGCCTACTCGGGCTTCCTGCCAGTTGCTGAGCTGTTTTGTCAAATGTTTAGAAACTATGGTGACCGGCTGAGTAAATAACTGAAGTTGTTATGGCAACCATCAGAAACTTAATCTAAACTTGTATCTCACAACTATTCAAAATTTATGCCCCAGTTGTTGACAGGGGAAAACGGTGAGTTTCTTTTTTGGGGGGAATAAAATGTTCTGGAATTAGGTGGTTGTACAACTCAGTGCATGTACTAAAACCACTTTATAAAAAGGTGAACTTATGGCATGTGAATTACTTCTAAGTAAAAACAACTCTGGCTTTAATAAAAAGCATCAGATATGCCCTGACTGGTTTGGCTCAGTGGATAGAGCATCGGCCTGCGGACTGAAAGGTGCCAGGTTCGATTCTGGTCAAGGGCATGTATGTACCTTGGTTGTGGGCACATCCCCAGTGAGTGGTGTGCAGGAGGCAGCTGATCAATGTTTCTCTCTCATTGATGTTTCTAACCTCTATCCCTCTCCCTTCCTCTCTGTAAAAAGTCAATAAAAAAAAAAAAAAAAAATATATATATATATATATATATATATATATGAGTCAGATATTACCCAGTCCTGGAGAAATCTGGAGAAACTATAACCCTCATATTGCTGGAGAGTGTGTGAAATGGTGCAGCCACTTCAGGAAATAGTTTGCCAGATCCTCAGAAAATTTAACAGTTATTTTATGATCCAGTAATTCCACTCCAGTGCATATAAAACGCCTCATATGTCCACATAAGGAAAACATATGTCCACACAAAAACCTGTATGCAAATGTTCACAGGAGCATTATTCATAATAGCTAAAAAGTAGAAATAGCCCTAATACCCAGCAGCTCACAAGCAGGGACACGAAATGTGAGATACTCACACAATGGAGTATTATTAGACCTCAAGAGGAACAAACTACTGATACAACATGGGTGAATCCCGAAAATACTGTGCTAAGTGAAAGAAGCCAGTCATAAAGGACCATTCATTGTATGAGTCCATTTATATGAAATGCCCAGAGCAGGCAAGTCTATAGAGAAAGAAAGTGGGTGAGTGGTTGCCTAGAGCTGGGATGGCTAAGGTCGAATGGGAGAGCAACTCTAATAGGCATGGGGTTTCTGTGTGGCAATGAAAATATCCTAAAACTGACGGCGGTAATGCACAGCTATTGAATATACTAAACCTCACTGACTTGTACACTTTAAGTGGGAATTGTATCTCAATAAAGCTGTCAAATACTTATAGGCTCATTTCCATTAATTTTTGGAATATTATTTACCTAAAATGATGCCAGCGATAATCTGTTGTAACGCAGCCTGTAACCCTGCTTAGTTGACTAATCAAGGGGATTAAATTCTCTTAAAGAAAAAACAAGCCATCACCATAATGACAACTGGACTTGGATGAGGCCAAGTTCAAGGTTGTAGCAGGTTTATAGGAATGCCGCCTCCAGGAAATCGATAAATAATCATGTATCATAATACTATTGCACTTTTTAAATTTATTTTATTTTTACAGTACTAGCTTTGGGGTACATGAAAAAGTACTATAAATTAAGCCAGGTAAGGGAGCACAGGAGTGAGTTTACTTTATTGTATGTTTCTTAAAAGTACTGAAAGAGCACTTACCGACAAGCAGCTCATTCCTGGTTTGGGACTGAAAGTCACACTTTAGATATCATTTTACATTTTAGAAGCTCTTCTGTTATTAGAAAAATACTCATCTGTAAAACTGTGGAAATGTAATTGTTTGGGATGTTACAATTTCCCAGGAAAGAGGAGAGCACGTATGCCCACGCCCAGCATGAATGTCTGAGTGTTAGGTCCGACACAGAGTGGCTTATGGAGAAGCAAGGTGGGAGACACACGCAGGGTCTTGGGCAGGACTCCAGCTAAAGATGCTGCTGCCGTACCGTGAACCGTGTGGTGGAGATGGGGAGGAACAGGCGAACGAGAGCCGCAGGGAGAAATAGTCACTGAGACTGTGACTGGGCTTGGACTGAGAGGACGGGCTTCAGGGATCTTAGGGTAAACAGGAAAGCGCCCAGGTGGTCCTAGAGCTTCCCATCTTAGGCCCTTTCTGGGTCAGAAAGGGATAATTCTACCCTCAAAAATACCTTTCATTCAGTTTAAAATGCTTTTGCCCACTTAGACTTATCTTCCTTTAACAAAGCTTGAAGTACAAATGAAAACATACCCTTTACATGTAAAAACTCTACAGATATGTCGACATGCCAGAGGTAAATCACCAAACTTGAACTGCGTGTAGACATACCATGTCTATTCAGAAATCTACTCACTGCTCAGAAAGGCACTTTGAAGACACACATATATGAACATCATCGTCATACAAATGAGAATACTGAAGCGCAGAGCAAAGAGGCCTCACCAGGTGACCCAGAACCAGAAGTAAAATCCCAACTCAGGCTTTACAACTCTTACTCGGGTTCTTACACTCTTATTCTCATTTCATATCAGGTATAGAAAATAAGCTTAAAATAATCTGTGTAAAGACTATTCCCAGGTTTTATAAACATATTATTTCAAGTGCATTGGGGGTAGTCATTCTACACATATCTTCTCACTGATAGTAAGTACTAAACAACTTTAAATTATACAATCCCACCTAGGAAAACTGGGATAAGGCCGTGGAAGGGAGGAATAAAAGGAGTCATAATCCCTGACTGGTTTGGCTCAGTGGATAGAGCGTCGGCCTGCGGTTTCAAGGGTCCCAAGTTCAATTCTGGTCAAGGGCATGTACCTTGGTTGCAGGCACATCCCCAGTGGGGGGCGTGCAGGAGGCAGTTGATCGATGTTTCGCTCTCATCGATGTTTCTGACTCTCTATCCCTCTCCCTTCCTCTCTGTAACAAAATCAATAAAATGTATTTTTTTAAAAAAAGGAGTCATAATTGTGAATCTATGACTGACCCTGATACGTATGCAACTAGATCTCAGTTCTTAAAAATGTCACAAGATTGGATTAGAGAGGCACAGTCAAGCTGCCCTTGAATTATAAAGAATAAATCAATTTCTATATAAATAGTACTGCATATAAAGAATAAATCAATTTCTATATAAATAGTACTGCATATATCATAGCTAATATAGGTCTTGTAAGAAACTGCTTTCATATTACTTGTCAACATTAATTTGCTTTAAGTCTACTAAGGAAAAGCAAAGATAAAGGGATCAATAAACTGGAAAGTCAAATTATGAGCTGCATTAAAAAGTTATCAAGTTACTTTATAGAATAAATAAGGATTGATTTGTAGAAACTGGAAGATTTCATCTTTTACTCCAAATAAAAAATACAATAAAAAACAGACTATGGACAGATACATGGCAAATCCGCCAAAGACGCAGAAGAGAGCAGCAGGTGAGAGGAGGCAGTGCACTCTGAGCAGGAGAGCAGAGGTGGGCGACTGGCCTGGGGGATGGCGCTGACCAAGGAGTCCCCTCATGGGATGCACCAGAACCCTCCAGCCCCACGCTTCCGATACAAAATAGCCAGAGGCTGCCTTTCCCCAGAGCTGCCCTGTCATCCAGGCAAAAGTCTTTACTTCCACATTTTAACCACCAAACCACATGCCCAATGAGTTATGCTCTGAATTACTTTGTAACCAGAGTGATTATAGATAATTAAAGCTTGATGTCTTATTCAACATTATATGTTAATGTATATATTCAACCATTGAGTGAGCTGGAAAGCTATTATAAAGAGGGTAAGACAATACAGGCACATAAGTCACAGGTTAGAAATCAAAGCCACAGTGTTGACAGAAGGAAATTTTTGAGGCTAATTTTGGTAGAAAAGGGTCTAATTTATAAAGGAAGAGGATCTATATTCAGGGCATCTCTCTTCCCTCTCCCCAAATATATACACACTTTAACATTTTTAGATCAATTGATGTTTCTTGCTTTTCAGATTTCACCCATTGGGATTAATAATTATTCCAAGTGTGTATACGGTTTTGGGGGATACCCTATATTTAAAGTATCTAGTGTGAAAACATGTGTAAAGAATATCAATTTCAGCACATTTATTATGGCACATACTGGGAGTAGCTGGTAAGAAATGGTTAAGTAAATGACGGTACACCCACATGGTGGGACGCTGCGGAGACAGGGCACACGCCCGCATACCACGCAGCTGGACCTGTTTGTGCGACTGTACAACTAGCTCCAGACGATACTGAGAGAAGACAAGTGAGATGCAGGACCGATACAGTGTGGGCTGGGGAGAAGGTGTGTTTTCAAGGAGTAGAAACAGTAATTAAAAACAGTACCTGGAGGGACCTTCCTGGCCGTACCTTCCGTGGTTCTCGGGCTTCTCTTTCCAGGTGTTTTGTTGTCCTTTCCCAAGAAGTCCTGTCCATCCTTGGGGCCTTCACAAGCAGTGTTTCCTGAGGTCTCCCTTGCGGCCGCCTCACAGCTGGGTGTGCAGTCCGCATTGTTGTTGAGACTGTCCTGCTCGGACACTGCAGGGCGGCCCATGGCACCGTCACTGCTGCTCAGGCGGTCATGCCCACACCCGTCAAGTCGATTTTCATTTTCGTCTGATGCAGAAGGCAAGCTCGAGCCTACACTTTCCACACTGCCGCCAGGGTGACACCCATCTTGTGGTTCTCTCTGAAGTTTACCTGCAGGCGGTTCACTGTCATCCATTAGAGCATCTTTTGTTGTCATGTGAGTTTCATTAAAGTCCTTCCATGTCTGCAATGACAAAAAGAGAAAAGCTGCTTTATTTTCTAAATTCTGGATCTACCAAGGAGCCTCCTCTTCCTCTTCTCTGGGGTTGCTTCACGTAACCAGGGAGGCGCAGGAAATGCCTGGTGCTCGTTCCCGCCCCCTCTCCTCCACTCACAGTCCCACCTCGGCTCCCCTCTCCCCGTTCCCGTTTGGACACAGTGGTTCTCAACCCTGGCTGATGTGTATTACAATTAAACACGCAAGTCAAAGTCTGTCGTAAATCTATCAAACCAGAGTCTCTGTGGATCGAGCCCAGAGATGGTGTATTTTTAGTTCTCTAGAACATTCTAACATGCATCATGTTGGGACTGTTGCCTCAATGAAAGAAATTATTAGTTGAATGAGGTTATCTGCTAAAATCGACCACTCATGCTATAACTGGACACTTAACTGGACAAGTGAAAGTTAGTTGTTTAGGTCCTTGTCTGGCCAAACACCAGCAATATTTGCGAATGAAAACACTTATGTCTATTTAAAATAAATTGAAAAGGGCATGTGGGGAAAAATTCAGGTAGCATATATTTTTGCTATTCTCATTACCTTTCACATTCTGAAAATAAGCCCTAGAAAAGTAGCTTACAATTGTTAGCGAACTCCTTTTATACAATTAAGAATAGTAAAAAAGAGAATACCATGGTTAACTCTAGCCTATTTAGCTTAAACTTATATCTGTTCCAAGGATCCTGCTAACATTTTGAAGATCTACAGAATGGATTACAAGCCCTTGACCAGTCATGTTTCATCCACTCTTATAAAAAAGTACATTACAGCCCTAACCGGTTTGGCTCAGTGGATAGAGCGTCGACCTGCGGACTGAAAGGTACCGGGTTCGATTCTGGTCAAGGGCACGTACCTTGGTTGCAGGCACATCCCCAGTGAGTGGTGTGCAGGAGGCAGCTGATCGATGTTTCTCTCTCATTGATGTTTCTAACTCTCTATCCTTCTCCCTTCCTCTCTATAAAAAAATCAATAAAATATATTTAAAAAATAAAAGTACATTACATTTTAAGGGAAATGGTGTCAGCCAGATTTACTTTTATTTCAAGCCAAATATGATTTTGGGTTTGAATCAAATATAATATTCCAGTAATTCTGAAAAAAGCCCTCATTAATAGAATTTTTTAAATGCTTCTAATTCATAAACAGAAATGCTTACTCTTTAGATGTGTAAAGTACAATTCTTTAAAAACATGAAAAGGAAGTATGAACTATACCATCAACTCTACCCTGGTTGTATCATATGCTTTTAACGTATTTTGCAACTGGAATACTTTGATTCAGACATAAAAGTTCTGCTTGAGACACATAAAAATACTCCAATCTGTCTGGTATCATCTTCCTTAAAACATATACTACTTATCTTCAACTGAGAAGTATGTGATGTAAAAAAGTAAAATGATTTGATGTGTCTAGAATAACTTAGTGTAAGACTAAAAGAAATTCTAAATAGAGAGGTTACTGTTAAATGGTCACAGAGGCTTTGCTTGCGGCGATGGAAAGACCTGAAACAGAATGGTGATGGCTGCATGACAGTGTATAATTGTTGACACAGATTTGTAGACTTAAAAATTGTTAGAATGGCAAGTTTTATGTTATTTACATTTTTTCACAATAAAAACAGTGAAATTTATATGGCTATGTAGGACAAATGTCAGACCTTAAAACTGGTAATAGCCTCAATTATTTCCTAATTTAAATAAACAAGTCATATTCTACATGTATTTGCAGTTGAAAAGTATAAAGATATTACTTTTACCTGCAAGTAACACGGAAGTCACAGGCTAAGGGGGACAGTGGAAAGTAGAAAACTGTCTGAAGAGCCCCAAATAGTAGCCATCCTATTGTGTTGAGCCACTTCCATGCATTAGAAACTGTGCCAGGTACTTCCCGTGCCTTATTCCCAGGCCTCCAAACAAGCCCGTTACATGGGCCGTATTCATTCCGGGTTTCAGATGGAGACTCTGAGGCTTGGAGAGGCCACAACCCCTTGCTTAAGATCATGTTCCTGGAGGGAAGTGGAACTGGATCTGAAACCAGGACTTCCTGGTCTGACCCTAGTGCACTGAAGGTTGACGGCTGAGAGCAGTGGCAAGACTGAGGCTCAAATTCTGGCTCTGCCACTAACAACTGTGTGACCTCGTTACCTGCACCTCCGAGCTTCACTTTTCTCATCAGAGAGAATTTTAAAACCTGCGCTGAAGTGTCGTTTTTGAGGCTTACACAACAGGGCAGGTAGAGCACTTAGCAGGGTGCCTGGCCCACAGTAAATGCTGAATGAAAGTGGCCCGCCATTACTTCCAGACTCTCCAGGTTGGCATTCAGCACTGGCAGCTCACTCGCGCAGGTCTGCAGCTCTGCCCCACAGCAGGTTCAGAAACGTGCTTTCCTGACCTCCCAGGAATGCTTAGGTTCCTGATGACGGACTCAGGCTACCAGCACCGTTGGAGAATGCTGGCAAGCACTGCTTTGTGATGGGGTATCTATCTGCTCTCGTTCCCGGAATGCTTAAGTGTCTGACCTGCGTTTGAGATGACTCAGATATTGAGAAATTAGTGGTTCAGGCTCTTGGTGGGTATAAAATTACAGATCACAGCTTCACTGAGTGTCATATGCTAGGTCCTGAGTGAAACTCTTCTGATCAATGCTTTCATTCAATCCTCACGATTCCCTAGCAGACATATATTTTAGCCCCATTGTACCAATGCAGAGACAAGTATCACGTCTTGTCAAGAATCATTCGGCTCGCACGTTTAGGCATGAAATTTGAACGAGTTCTGATCCTGAGGCCACACTTCTGTCATTATGCCCCAGGGGCAACGGGGAGAAATCTGTAACTGAAAGAGCACCTCACTCCCGTGAGGTACACCCCGATGAAGAATCTCCACCCGACAGCAGAGGACAATGTTTAATGATCACAAAGTTCAAGTTCCTGGAAGTCTTCTCTCTCTGGGAAGTGCTGGGTCCACACAATGCACCATTTCCTACATGGTCTGCCTTCTCCCGTTCAGAACTATTTAAAACTATACACAGGGGGTCCCCCCCCAAATACATACACACTATGTCTGTAGATTCTATTACATTTTGAAAATGAACAAAAAATATATATCAACGAGTGAATCTAAGAATCAAGTGAATAAAAAATCTGATGAACAGAATAAACTGGTGAATAGAATAGAATCAGAGGCATAGAATGGAGTGGATGGACAACTTTGGGGGGTTAAGGGTGTTGGGGGTGCGTGAAGAGACTGGACAATAATTGTACACCTATGGATGAGGACAGTGGGGGGGGCAAGGACAGAAGTTGGGGTGGGAAATGGGAGGAGGGGAGCTATGGGGGAAAAAAGAGGAACAACTGTAATAATCTGAACAATAAAGATAAATTAAAAAAAAAAGAAATGTATTTCAATACACACTGCCTTTATAATTATTCAGGGGGGGACACCCTGATATGCTATTTAAGTAACTATTACCAGCAGTGTAGGTGTTCCTTCCTTTGGGCCTCACGACATTTTGCCTGTTAGTTTGTAATGACAATTAGTTTAATTCTCAAACGGTAACTTTGTAAACTACCTTTTTTTTTTTTTTTATTGTTCAGATTATTACAGTTGTTCCTCTTTTTTCCCCCATAGCTCCCCTCCTCCCAATTCCCACCCCAACCTCTGACCCTGCCCCCCCCATTGTCCTCATCCATAGGTGTACCATCATTGTCCAGTCTCTTCACGCATCCC
>PVJC01005987.1:12882-56855 GCA_004026665.1 Murina feae | reverse complement strand
GACCCCTTGGTGGCACCGGGAAGTGGGAAAGGAAGGCAGCAGGGGACGGGTGAGTGGGAAAGAGTCGGCGGCCTGCTTGGCGGCTTCCCAGGTCCCTTTCGGGGATCAGGGAGCAGGAAAAGGCTGGCCTGGCCACGAGGCGGGGTTTTTCCTGCTTTCTGGTGGCTGGAGGAAGATGGGCAGTAGGCAAGCTTGGGAGGCAGGCCGCACCCAGCCCTGGCCACGCTCAAAAAAGAGAACAACATGCAGGGGAGGGCAAGAGTCTGAGAGATCATCATAGAGGGGGTGCCTGCTCCAAGCCTCCACAGTGTGCCTGGGGGCAGGCCCCCAGCAGGTAGACACACACACAGGAGGACTGCTCCGAGCCTCAGATGCGGCTGGGGGCAGGTCCCCAGTGGTCACACACACACACACACACACACACACACACACACACAAGGCGCCTGGCAGACTGGGGCCATCATAGGACATCCACTGAGGGGTCCCAGACTGTGAGAGGGCACAGGCCGGGCTGAGGGACTCCCTCCACCCCGAGTGCACAAATTTTTGTGCACCGGGCCCCTAGTATCCTATAAAATAAAAAGCTAACATGCAAATTGTCCGCTCGACCAGGAGTTGGACCAAGAGTTCAACTGGGAATTTGACCAGGAGGCAAGGCAGGCCAACCACCCCCCACTGCCCCCAGCTGGCCCCACCTGCAGCCCCTTCCCCGGGCCAGCCCAGGTTCCAATCTCCCTCTCTGCCCAGCCCAGATTGGGGGCAGGGCCAGCTGGCCAACTGCGTCCCTCCCCTCTCCCTCCCCTACCCCTGCTGGCCCTGATGGGGGCAGACCAGTCAGCACGCACAAATTTGTGCACTGGGCCTCTAGTCTAATCTAATAAAAAAGTAATATGCAAATTGACCCTCACTCCATTACACCTAAGCCATGCTCACCAGCCAAGCCATGCCCACCAGTCAATCAGAGTGGCTGTGTGCAAATTAACCCAGCCAAGATGGCAGCTGGCAGCCATGGAGCTAGAGCAAACAGGAGGCTTCTGTTGCACCAGCAATGGAGGAAACTGCCTGCCTAGGCCGGCTGGGCCTCTGCTCAAAGCAACAAAGTTTCAATTATAGTAGCCACAGAGCTGAAGCAAACAGGAGGCTTCATTGCTTGACTAGGCCTCCACTCAAGGCAACAAAGTTTCAATTATAGAAGATAAATAAACCCCAGAAACCTGCTTCCAGCCAGCCTTGCTGGGATCTTGGGTCAATGGGAGCTTGTGGGCAGCCTGAAAACAGCCCTCAGCCCATCACCCAGGCTGGCCACACCCCCATGCAGTCAGGGTCCTTACTGGGGGGCTTGGCCAGCCTGCAAACAGCCATCAGCTCCTCATCTAGGCTGGCCAGCCACTCCAGCAAGTGGACATCCCCCAAGAGGTCCTAGACTGTAAGAGGGCACAGGCCAGGCTGAAGGACCCCTCGAGTGCACAAATTTTTGTGCACTGCGCCCCTGGTATACACATAAATATAAATGCATAGAGATAGGAGGGAAAGGAAGTCTGATTCATTGGAAAGAGAAGAATGGTACAATTTGGCAGGAAGGCTTTGATTTTCCTGTATCATTTGATTATTATACATAAGAATGTATTTAAATATGCATTTATTCTCAAGGAGTTGTTAAGGAAATTTAATTAAATATATAATCTCAGTTGGATAAAAATACTATGTATAGTCTTAATGTCATTTACAGCAGGAGAATTCTGCTAGCATTTACCAGCCCTTTTACAATCAAGAGACCATTGTGTTTGGCATAGGAGAAAAGCCCTAGGCAAAGATTTACGGGAAGGGAATCAGAGGATCACATATTTTAAGGAAATCAGGTTTAACCATCTGGTCAAATTATAGATAACCCATCACCTGTTGAGAGTCACAAATCATTTACTAAATATGAATCTACCTACCATGCAGGCAAAGATTAATTTGTCAATCCCAGCAGTGGTTCAACCCCCGTCACTGCTCTGCCAGTGACAATGCCTTTACTGAGTACTGTTCCTTAATGTTTATCAAATGGAAGCGAGGAGCATAAGTCATATCTCGCACAGCAGGGTAGCCAGCAGGCAGTAGGGAAGATGAACAATTCACATAAGGTTTTCATAAACTGAGAACTGTTCATTCAATATCCTGTTGTGGAAAACAATAAAGAGATGATTGAGGCTGTAAACACAGAGCTGGCTGTGGTTGGAGTGTAACATTTATATTGATTAGCTTATTTTTCAGGCCATTCAGCTGCAAAATCTCAAATATTTTCAAAGATAACTCTTCTTGGCAAACAAAGTATTGAAGAGACATTCTGTATAGAGTTCACACTAACTGAAGGTTACAAATGTAAGACTTTCCACCCCACATAACCCCAAACAAAGAAAGCAGGGAGTGAAAAAACATCACTTCCACGGTGAGTAGCATGCTTCTGAAGCTCATTAACACAGGATACTGCCAAGAAAAGTCTGAATAAACCCTAATGACACAATGGGCATAATTGTTTTCATTATTTCCAAAGTATTTTAACATTTTCTGTTGTTCATACAACAACCCAATGGCATAAGCAAGCAAATAATAGTGTTCTCATTGCACAGATGCAGAAATTGTGAGAGATTGAAGAGGCCTGTATCTTAGGGCTAAACTGACAGGGTCAGAGTTAGAATCCAACTAAGTATATTGACTCCAAAGCAAGGTCTTAAAAATTACTTAAGTAAAATACCAATTTCCTAATTGGAAAGGGTTGCTTATTCTCCAAAAATAATGTGACTGGTCACTTAGTCAAGTCCTGTAAAAATAACCTCCTGCTCAGCATGAGCCTTCTGATGCCCTTGAAGAGAAATGAACCCAAAGCTCCGTTCTGGGCATGCTCCTGTTGGGCAGGTCCATGCCACAGCTTCAAGTTGTTTCAGTGAGTTCCAGCAAATAATTGTCACAGCCCATGATGTTTCCACACAAGTCATTTCAAGGTCAGGACATGTGGGCACCAGAAGCACATCACACAGTGGGTACTCCCTGCTTTCTCACTGTAAGACCCCTGGGCTGCTCACAGGCTCTCCAATAAGTCTCAGACTAAGAGGTATGGACTGTACTGATGAATCTTTCAAACGTTTCCACCAAGATAACACTCCACAGCCTATTAGTCATGTTTATCCAAGCCTCTAGACCTTAGAAATGCCTGCTTCCTGGCTCTGGGGAGGACGAGGGTTATCTAGTGACATCACCCTTCCCCCTACTCAGGAAAGCTTTCCTTCCAGGGAGAAATGACTGGAGACTGTTATCGCAGGGCCAATGACCTGAATATAGGGGAGCAAAACTCCCTGAGAGAATTAGATTCAGGAGACTTGAAGCTTCCCAGGAATCTGAGAGAACTGGCATTGAGGTTTTCATGGCCCACTAGCGCTGGGTAAAAGGTCAGAAATAAAAGGTCATTGAGCTGGGAGATTTTCTGGAGGAGGAGGAGGCCCCTGGGGCCCTCCAACTTGGGGATCATACAGGTGCTTGCAGGTCACTGACCTTGGAGAAAATAAAATGACAGGAAAATCTGCTCTGCATTTTATTTTATTTTTATTAAAGTAAGTTACTAGGTGATGCAGAATACACTAGCTTTAATTTTCATGTTACTATAGAGAAACAGAGACCTTAAATATGCATATGCCACTGAATAATACAGCATCTTCATGTCCATTATTTTCTTTCATTCTCTGGGATTATTTCCTCAGGATAAATTCCCAGAAATGGAATTCACTATGTCAAAAGTATTAACATTACTTTTTATTCTGAGTACAGAACATTCTATTGTTTTACTAAAGAGTTTATCACCCTAGCTGGTTTTGCTCAGTTGATAGAGCATCAGCCTGCGGACTAAATGGTCCTTGGTTCGATTACGGTCAAGGGCACATGCCTGGGTTGCAGGCTTGGTCTCCAGTAGAGGGTGTGCAGGAAGCGTCCGATCAATGACTCTCTCTCATCATTGCTGTTTCTATTTCTCTCTCTCTCTCTTCTTCCTCTCTGAACTTAATAAAAAAATATTTTTTAAAAAAGAATTTTATCAATGGTAAGCGCACACACATGCAAGCACGTATACATATGTACTAGCTTTGGGATAAGTTGTTGTATTGGTTTGTCTTGGGTCTTACATTCAATTTAATAACCTTTTCATTGGTATTTCCTGAGGTCCACACAATTCAGTTCCTGGTCTCCAAGTAAGTAAAGAATTATATATTTGGCTGGTCCTCTGTTAGCTCCTAAAATTATCCCATTGTCTCACAACCAGGAAACAGCAAACATAAAATTCTCCTTAGCTTTGATCAAGACAAAGTGCCAGTCATCTGAAACAGCATTTGACAGAGTGGATGTACAATAGGAAGTGAACTAGTAAACTGGGTCATGAAATTGGAGAAAAGGAAAAAAGGAAAAGTTCACTGATCAAAAAGCCGTCACAGCAAGTAAGATTAAACGTCTCCAGACATGACACTGGACACCCTTTCCGAAAGATTAGTCTTGCGGAAAGTGTGGTTGTATATTCCCCTAGAACGTCTGAAAGTCCTCCAGCTCAGGATAATCAAGAGGCTGTGAAAATGCCACTTTCCCTCTGAATCCACAATAACCTGGAAAAGCCCTGTTCTTGACAATTTATTACATGCAGCCTGAGCCATTAACATGCAGCTTCACACACTTCTTGGAGTTTGACACTGGTTGAACTTGTTTTTCTGGTCCCCTGGGGCAAAAACAAGCAATAGCCAAGAGTAATTTCACATTGTAAAATGTCCTTTCCTCTCCCAAACTTCTCCCCCAACCAGCAGGCGATACCTGAGCTCATATTCCGAAGAGGAATAGGAAAGGGGATTTAACACAGCTCAGCAGCCAGCACTTCCCAGTCAAACAATGGGGCCATTGGTCATGGGCAGTTGACCACCAATAACCGGACACAGACCAACAAATAACTTTGCACAGACCTCTGAGCATCTGTTATGGGGAAATGACTTGGGGCTCAGTTAAGCTTCAATCAAGTGACTTGTTAAGGCATCTTGGTCTGCCACCATTCTCAAACCTGTGCCTTTTGATGGTTTCTGATCACTGCTATGAGTCCAAATTCAAGTTCTCCCTTCAGCACAATAGAAATGCCAAGGGACAAAAAGTAAATATACTTCATGCAGCATTATACAAACAACGTATCTGCCATGCAGGTGTCATTTCTGCAGCAGCCCATCCGGGAAACTCGGGGAGACAAAGTCATTATGTGTTTGTTCACAGGATTCTTTTCTTTCCTACGGGCTTAAAAGAAGTGGTCTTTGCTCACCCAGCTCTGGTCTCTGTGCTTTTATGATGCAGAATGAGGGAAATCCATAGAGAACTGGAGGGAAGAAAGAATGGAAGAGACAGGAAACAAAGGAAGAAGAAAGGGTGTGCTCGATGGCATTTGGGGGTATTTTGTGTGTGGGGAGTGTTTTGTTTGTTTTCTTGGCTAGGGAATGAAGAGTCAGGGAGAGAGATGGGGAAGGACCACTCTTTTCTGCAAAGACTGCTGTTAAGTGTGGATGAAACGGAAAGACATTATTTCAAAGATATTTAGCATAAATTAAGAGTATATTTCCCTGTGTCCTTTTGCAGTTGCTCTAGATATAAGTTAAAAATGAAGTTGCTATTGGTTATATTTTTCTGTTGAACGACTATTTCTTTAAACCACCCTTGAGACTGGGCCACATGGGGCCCCTGTTGTAATCAAATTATCCTTGAAGCCAGTAGTGGCAAAGCAAAGCTCAAATAAGATCCTACGGTCATGACTAATCAGAGCCCAATTCAGTACAGAGACCCATATTTTCTAACATTGCTCACTCTTATCCATTCTTTTTTTAAAACATGTTTTTATTGGTTTTTAGAGAGAGAAGAAGGGAGAGGAAGAATGAAAAACATAGACTGGCTGCCTCCTTCACCTCCTGCATGCCCCCTAATGAGATTGGAGCCTGCAGCCTAGGCATGTGCCCCGACCTGGAATTGAACCAGTGACCTCTCAGTGCACAGGATAATGCTCAACCAACTGAGACACACCAGCCAGGGCCATTCTACTGATAAGAATGACACCTACATTATTGCTATCCCTTGATGTACTTGAAAGATAAAATTATGCCAGACTGACATTGACCGTATCATTACACTGATAAAAGTTGTTCAATCAACCAGCTGTCTGCCTTGGAATAAACAGAAGATCTAAATGATTAACTGGAATTTTCTTCTCTTCTGGACATTCGCTGTAAGGGATCATTGCTATTTCAAGTGTGAAAACCCTAGTAGGTTAGATGCAAGGCATGCTGGTACCCCAGTAGGAAAATATGCTAAAAATAAAAGGACTAAGTAAGAGAGATACTAGAATGGGTCTCTTGGGGAAAAAGATGGCCTGCAGTCCAAATCATAATGTTCATGAAACACAGTGAACTGATTCAGTGTTGTATCTGGAGTATTTGACAACCTGACTGAATCGTTTTTAACACCTTCCTCTTCTCCAAACAACGAAATTATATTTAGTAATAATTATGAAATAAATTGAATAACAATAGCCAGAGAATAAGCAAAAACATATGTCTGCAAACATAGAAAATAATAGAACACATTAAAATATATAAAAGGGGAAAATTAATGTGTTAATACTTTCTAGTTTATTTGTATTTCTAATTTCAATGGATTTTTTTTGAGAAAATAAAAAGAAGTTCATGTTGATCTGTTACAGTAATGAATCGTGCAGTTTGCACTACTTTATTGGTTAAAACTTTAAACACTAATTTATGACTCCAAGCGATCATGTTTCTTCATGTTTACAATCACTATGCTATCATTTTTATTTTGAATCTACTGTTTAAATGCAGGAATATACGGTACCACAGGAGTTAACTTATGCCCTAAGGGAGCTCAAATGACTCTGAATCATTGCAAATTCAGGAAACAAACATATGTCTGATCCCAACTGTGCTGTGGGCCAATTGTATAACTAGGAGTGCTCAGAATTAAATTCCATTTTCATGGAATGCATATTAAGGACGATAATAAAATGTGTATTACAATTGTATTAAATTACAGTGTATATTAAAGGACAATGATAAAAATGTGCTCATTTGACACTTACATAAGATTATGAAATGTCTATTGTTTAGAATTTACTTTTTGCACCCTGGGGGAATTGCTCCCACTGGCCTTCCCTTAAATTGCAACTGTGCAGGCTCAATTCGCTGCTAACGTGGTCTATTTGATGACAGGGGCACAGCTACAGACATCTGCAGGTTGCTGCAAGGTGAGGGACATGGAGTCTAAATCAGAAAGTGGGCACACATGATGGGAGGGGGAGGCTGCAGTTCACCAGGCACCCGGGACTGACTCCACTCCTTTCCTGCTCACAGGAATAGAACGTTTATATGAAAAGATGAGTTTGTCACTAATTATCAGAGAAATGCAAGTTAAAACCACCAGGAGACACCAGCTCACCCCTGTCAGAATGGCAATCATCAATAAATCAACAATGTGTTGGCAAGGAGGTGGAGAATGCTGGTGCGATGCTGCTGGGAATGCAGATTGCTGCAGCCTCTATAGAAAACAATATGGAGGTTCCTTAAAAAATTAAAAATGTAACTGCCTTGTATGACCCAGTGATTCCACTTCTGGGAATATATCTAAAGAAGCCCAAAACAGTAATTCGAAAGAATATATGCACCCCTATGTTCATTGGAGGATTATTTATAATAGGCAAGAGATGGAAGCAATTCAAGTGCCCATCAACAGTCGTATGGATAAAAAAGTGATGGTGCATATATTCAATGAAATATTACCGTTAAAAAAAATCTTGTCATTTGCAACAACATGGATGGATCTAAAGAGTATTATGCTAAGTGAAATAAGTCAGTCAGAGAAAGACAAATACCATATGATTTCACATATATGTGGAATCTAAAGAACGAAATAAATGAACAAACACAATTGAAATAAAGTCACAGATACAGAGTGCAGACTGATGGTTGTCAGAGGGGAGGGGGCTTAGGGGATTGGGTGAATAAAGTAGAGGGATTGCCCTGGCCAGTGTGGCTCAGTTGGCTGGAGCATCATCCTGTGTACCAAAAGGTAGTGGGTTCGATTCCCGGTCAGGGCACATGCCCAGGTTGTGGATTTGATCCTCAGTTGAGGTTCAGGTGGGAGACAATCAATCAATGTCTGTCTCTCTCTCTCTCTCTCTCTCTCTATCTCTATCTCTATCTCTATCTCTCTCTCTCTCCCCTTCCTCACTCGAAAATCAATATTTTTAAATGATGGGATTAAGAAATACAAATTGGTAGTTACAGTAGTCATGCGGACATAAAGTACAGCATAGAAAATATAGTCAATAATATTCTAATCACTCTGTATGGTCTCAGGGGGTTCTGGAAATACTGGGGAACACTCTGTAAGTGCTTGTCTAACCACTCTGCTGAACACCTGAAACTAACACAAAATAATATTGAATGTAAACTGCAATTGAAAAATAAAATTAAAAAAGAAAAAGAATTGGATGTTTAATTTTCTGCTAAGTTTGGTTCAAACAGCTCAGGACCAAGTGGGTGGGGCACGCCTCTGGAGAAAGTCCTTTGACCTGATGTCCTTGGAATGGTCCTTCAAGTGGGTTCACTAATGCCAGGTGGTCAGTGGAAGACCATGGAAGTCCTTCCAACCTTGCAAGGGTGTCCACATTGTCATTCTAACCTTGGGGTTATTTAGAAAGTGAATATTAATTTGGAGAAGTCCTTATCTGCCTTTTTCCCAGAAGAACTGAAGAAGTGAAAGGGGTAAATACAAAGGTGCTGGAGCTCACCATTTCCTTGGCTGTTTTGCCTTGGGTTTCTGATGTGGCCACTTTTGAAAAGTTTGCACAGATTTCCCAAGTTATCATGTGACTGCAGTGCTTCAAAAATTACCTGCTCAGCAGGTTCCAGAGCAAACCTTGAATTTTAATTATTATAACCACCATTTATTGGGCACTAACTATATTCTAGGCGCTGTGTTAAGCTATAGCTATAAAAGTAATAATAATTGGTCTTTTCGGCGCAGATTTACAAAGAGAGAGTTCCCTGTCATAAATAAGGTCAGAAAATAGCTTAAAGGAATTAGTCATCATCCCAGCTGATAGATATAATCATACCAAACTATGTCAGAGTCAGGAAGTACCACAATGTGAAGAAGATTACAAAGGACAAAGATGACTATAATTACTTACATTAAGTATAATTGAATCACATAATTCATTCCCATTACTTAAGTTCCTGGCTAGGAATGAGATGTTACTAGAATCAGAAATGGCCTATTGACTCCACTCTTTATCAGTCAAAGATCTTTAGGGAGCCGGGGCGGGGGGAGGAGGGGGGGTGGAATGACATTCAATGTGGCAAATAAGACTCCCCTGTATCCCCGCTCCCCGCCCCCCGCCCCCCACACACACACACACAAGAATTCTGTGACAAAGGAAGACTCTGACCTTGTAAACCACAATAGACTTCTCTGGGGTGTGAAGAATTGTAGGAAACAGCTAGAAAAGCAATCATCTGTCTGATGATGCACTTAAGCAAGGCTATGTGTTAGGAAGAATCCCGGATCCAGCAATAGATCTGAATTTGAGTCTCCATTCATACCTAACTGGTTTTGGCCCTGAGCAAGGTCATAGCCTCACAGGTTCTTGTCTGTGGGATAGTGATAAGGACACCATCCAGCTCGCCTTGCACTTCTCATGTGAAGATTCTGAGATGATGGCCTGTGAGCCGTACGTAGGCCATGGAGTCGGTATATTCTACCTGCCACCCCAAGTGCAGGCTAATGACCACAGTTTTTCTGAGCAATAGATAAAATCAAATTCAAAATACACTTCATTATAACAATTATTTCAAGCAATGCAATCTGCTTCGTTTTTTAATTGTCTTTATGAGAACTGGCTTAGTCATTTCGCTGTCATACAATCTGCTTTTAATCTTGCTGAGATATTCCATAGGAATAGAAAGCAGGCAAGCAGTGGGAGGCTAGACAGACCCCGGTGCTGCTTCAGGCCCACAGCGGACTCTGAGAATGATGCAGTTAGGGTAGAGGGGTGGGGGTGGAGGAAAGTGAGGGGGAACAGGAAGGGATTTCCAGCTCTGAAAACATCCCTGGCCAGGACAGAAAGCCTCAGGGCCTTGGATACCAGCAGAAAGGCATTGATTCAGTGTCAGCTGGTGCCCACCACCAACCCAGCCCCCAGCTCTGCTGCTCTTTAACAGGAGGCCAGTGGGAAAACCCACCTTTTGGGCCATTGGACATGGTGCATTTTGCTGCAGCCCAGGGCCTGGAGAGCAGTGTCAACATCGGAAAAGCATGTTTACTTAGGTTGTGGCAAAGCTGGCTTCACCACAGAGCCGCTATTTGCTTACACCTCAAAGCTTATTAGATAGGTTGGGAGGCAATTCTCTTGCCCTGTTTACCACTAGGCTGCCATTGTTTTGGTGTCTGTGTGCCTTGTTGTCTTCTGCTCATTTGTTTGTGTGGCTGGAGGGAGATGTAGAGCATGTGTGTGGGAGGGGTCTCTCAATCAATTATTTTAAGAATGGATCATTTCAGCCCTCACCAGTAGCTAAGTGGTTAGAGCATCAGCCCACACATAAGGGCACATACCTGGTTGCAGGTTCCATTCCTGACTGGTCAGAAGGCAACCAATCAATGTGTGTCTCTCACATCAATGTTTCTCTCTCTCTCTTCTCTCTCCCTCCCTCCCTTCTACTCTCTCTAAAAATCAATGGGAAATATATCCTTGGATGAAGATTTTTAAAAAATGGATCATTTCAAATAATCTATCCTATATAATAAAAGGCTAATATGCAAATCAATCAAACAGTGGAACAACCAGTCACTGTGACACACACTGACCACCAGGGGGTATATGCTCAATGCAGGAGCTGCCTCTCTGGTGGTCAGTGCACTCCCATAGAGAGAACACCACTCAGCCAGAAACCGGGCTCACGGCTAGTGGGCACAGCAGCGGTGGCAGTCAGCCATCCCTTGAGGGCTCCCAGACTGCAAGAGGGCACAGGCTGGGCTGAGGGATTCCCCTCCCCACCCCCGCCAGTGCACAAATTTTGTGCACCAGGCCTCTAGTTGTTAACATAAAAGCAAACCTTTGTTTTTAAGGAATAGGCCATTAGCTAAATTGTATTTGTGGCTCTATCACATCTCAGCTTGTGAGAATTTCAACCACATTCATATTTTCTGATTCCCATTTTGCTTTAATTCCATACAAAGTAGAAGTAAGTCAAGAGATCACTGGACTTTGATTATTCATCCAATACTCTGTGCTCAACACAGGTATCCTAGGAGCTAAACATAGGCGTTGGATTTGGTGGCCCCCACGTTTTGGGGAAGCCTCACGGTGTTCAGCTAACCTGAGCATGGTCATCTCTAACAGCCTTCTCAGGGACTGGGACTGAGGAGAGAGCCTGGAGCAAGCCCTAGCCTGTCCGACACAGAGGGCTGAGGACACTCTCACTTTCATGCTATTAATCAAACTCCAATGAAATACATGCTCTCTTTGCAGTATGGAACCACAGTCATTTCCCAAAAATGTGTAAGACACAGTCCCTAATCTCAAGGATATTAAAGTCTCCTCATGGGCTACAAAATCAATACCTATAATTTAGAGAGAGAGAGAGAGAGAGAGAGAGAGAGAGAGAGAGAGAGACCACGTGGTAGGAGGCTCATCACGCTCTAAATCCAGAATGTGTTATAAAGGCCAGTTGCTGTATGAGCCATAGAGCATAAAAAGCTTCCAGGAAAAGGTGGAGCTTGAGGTCGGATTGTTTTATGTGTCCCTGTAACTACTGTCCTCCTCAAAGTACACTTTCCTCTACCCACTACGTTAATCCACTAGAATCCACCTCTCAAATATTGTCTTAGCAACCGTTTACTGATTAACACCAAACAGGCTGACATGAATGCTGCCGCCAGAACTCACGTCTCTGGCTCTGGGCTGCTCTTACACCATCGTGGAGTTGTAAGGTCGGAAGAGTCTATAGAGATCACCTCATCAAAACTCTTCCATTGCTTGGAAAGGAGACACCTGGGGACAGGTTCTTCAAACTCCTAGGAGTGTAGACTGGTGCCTGTGGAAGTCTGGCCAGCAGCATCAGCCCTGTGCCCATGAATAGGCAGGGATGCTAGGACACAAAGCACAACTGAGCAGTCTCTCTGGTATGAGCAGAACACAATCACCACAACGATTTAGGCTGTGCTAATGCCAAATTGTGTCACTATGGCCACACATCGAATTATCCCTCCATCAGACCAGCCACACTGTAGTCTGCAAGCCTAAACCTCAAATTCAGTGTAGAGGTTTGGTATTTCTTACCCAAGCCAGTTCCAACCCAACTCAGAACTCAGGAGCAAAGACTGAGCCTCATTCCTGGGTGCATCTCTGGGCCTAATGCAACACCTGACACTCTATAGACAGCTCCTGTGGCTTCAGTGAACTGAACTGCATTGCACGAACTAAACTGAACTGAATGATACAGAACGCGGTATCATGAGTGAGAGCAATGTAAGGGACAACAAATGTGACAGTGGCTGGAAAGAAAGAAGAAGATGAGTAAACCAATTCCCCTCCTCAGGATCTCTCCATCCAGAGAGAAATATTCATTCATAGATATGGTGAGATAAAATATTGATTTCATCTGGAAATAATCATCTTAATATAAAATAATAATATTAGAACAAGTGAGTTACAACCAGTAAGTTTAGAAATGAGATTTTTTTTTTTTTTAAGAAGTAAAAATTGAGCTAATTTCAGAGGATGGATAAGACTTTGCAGTCAATACCTGGGTAGAAAAAGAGGGATGCAATGTGACAAGACACTGTTGGAGAGGTGGGAAGAGAACCAGGCCAGGGCGATATCACTGCACCAAGAGGAGATGGGTTTCAAACACATAAATAGAAGAATGTTGATGGCAGCAGACTAAAAAAATTACATGAGGGCTGACTTTTTATTAATTTTTTTTCTTTTCAATATAGTTTCTATTTATTTCAGAGAGGAAGGGAGAGGGAGAGAGAATAGAGACATCAATGATGAGAGAAAATCATTTACTGGCTGCCTCCTGCACGCCCCACACTGGGGATTGAGTCCCACAACCCGGGCATATGGCCCAACCAGGAATCAAACTGTGACCTCCTAGTTCATAGGTCAACACTCAACACTGAGCCACGCCGGCCGGGTCTCATTAAATTTTCAATAAGGAGGTCAGAGTTGACCATAGCAGGAGAAATAAGTGGAGTAATTAGATTGAATCCAGATTGCAGTGGAGGGAACAGGAGCCAGAGTCAGAGTTGCCTAGAGGAGACCTGATTTTAGGTCTCTTCGGTGCCAATAGCCTGAACCAGCCTACTGAGGGGCGTGGAGCAGAATGAAGGAGAGTTCTCTACCGTAAGAGAATGTTGAGTTCCTTCACAGGTGGCACAGCAGGGGCCAGTTCAGTGGGAGAGGCTGCGGATGCAAGAGGGAGAGGGATGGTGTAGACAGAGGGACGATTTGCCTTCGGAAAAAAAAAAAAAGAGGAACAAACCTATAGCAACACATCCTGCACCTCAGCAATCATCCTCTGTCCACACCCCACACACCAAATTTCAGGAAAAGAATCAGTTTAGTATTTTTGCCTTTCAAAGAATGTCAAGACAAGAAAACTCACACTAAGCAAGTAGGTATACTGTGTCAGGCTTTGTACCAGGAAATTTAACACTTAGTGGATCATTTAAATGGCTCAGATACTCTGCTGGCTACAGGGGGTGAGCTGCCAGCTGGGCGACATCTGGTCCCAGCTCTGTGAAGCTGGAGTTCAGGGCATCAAAAATACTTGCACAGAAGGGTCCTGACGGAGCAGGCAGCACACTGCCATCTGCCCACTGAACTTTCTAAGATGGTAAAGAAAGACTAATTAAGTCCCTGGCATTCCCCCAGGAACTTCCTTCTCCAGTAGTCAACTTCTCAGTTAGACACCTTGACCACAAATAGTATCTTCCTTTCTTTCATGTTGTAGAGGAAAATAAAATACCCTAGGTATTCACAACTTGCTTATTCACTGAACGCTTATTAAGCACCTATTATATGCCAGGCTGCATCAGCTTGCTTTTGCTGCATACCAGTTCACCCCAAAACAACAAGCACACATCATTTCTCACACTTCTGCTCACCCAGTTACAAATCAAGGATTCTGATGAAGACATGGTGACACCGAAATAGGAGTAGCCTGCCATTTGGGGAGCTCAGGAAAGGGTCTGAAAAGAGAAGATCTTGGTGGACATCTCAAACCTCAGGCAAGGGGCAGACATTCATCAGTCAAAGGGGGAGCACTTAAAGAAATGAAACAGCAGGAAACAGCAATGTGAAACAATGGGGTGAGTTAGGGGAACTGACTAAAAACTAGTGAGACAAAGTACAGGGTGAGGTGGGGCTGGAAAAGTCAGATCTTGAAGAATAATAAACAAGGCAGGGCTGTCTTTACAAACTAAGGGAAAGACTGGAGGGGAGAGAGAGAGAGAGAGAGAGAGAGACCAGGTTTGGCCTGTGACAGTACTGCTAGTCAGGATGGGGGATGTAGTCAGAGAACAGGAGTAACAGTTAATGGACTGGTGGTGCCTCTGGGGCATCCTGGAATGGCTGTTCAGTGGGTGGTTGCACACCTTGGTTTGGAGCTCAAAAGGGAAGTTCTGGGCTGGAGAACTCAACTTGCAAGCTGTCGGCATAGGAGTGCTTTAGGGATGTTAAAAAGAATAGAGATTATAATCATGGATTATCCCAGCTAGTTAAAAAAAATTTTTAAGTCATTTCTTTTTTTAAAACAAACATCATTTTCAAATTCTTTTCTCTCCCAACAAAGGAATTAGACAAGGGTTTGTTTCAAGACCAAACAAAGAGGGGGAAGCCATTGGCTTTCTTCATGAATGCAATGGGCAATTCACGAGGCTCTGAAAAATACAGCTGCCGTTTTGCCAATCATTTCCTGTGCCTGTGTAAACAGTACCATATTCTCTGAAGCCCTGTCCCCCTTCAAAAAGGTAAACTTTGCTTTGCCAATAACTGGGGGCAGAACAATATACTCAGTCTGCACATTCTTTCTGGGTAAGACCAGGGTCTCTGAGCAGTCTTCAGATAGCACATGAATTGGTTACTTATTCACCGGAGAACTGGGTTAGAAACATGTCAAGTACAAGTGGCCAAACATAATTAGCTGTTATTACTGATGCAGCTGATGAAGACTAAGGAGTGGAAGGTGGATGGGTCCTCGCCACCGAGTTCTCACTGTAGCATTTCGCTCCATTGGAGAGACTGTTTCGGGCACACTTTGCTAGTCGACGAAAAAGAAAAGCAGAAGCAGTATGCTGGCCCCTGAGCGGAAGCTGAGTCTGCCATCCCACGAAATGCCTTTTAGGGATTTTGATTATTTTAAGATGGTCCTTTTTAAAAAACAAAAGACTCAAAAAGAAAGTTTGACCTTCCCTGTTACCTGCCTAAAGGATTCAGATAGAAAACCCGCTCTGAGGAAGGGAACTATCACCTCAGTAGAACCTGAACAAGTGGTGTGGACAGGAAGGAATCCAGCAGCTGTTCGATAGACCCCGCCTCTCGTCCCATTGTTTCCCAGTGGCCTCGTAAAGAATTTGTTTACCAAACATTTGCTCTTTCTCTCTCTGAGAACCGTCTACTTTCCCTTCGAAGTCCCAGGCTCCTGCCTCCCTCTCCTTTGTCCAGAACAGTGGATAAGCCTCAACTGCCCAGTTTGCCCTGGAGTCCCCTGTTCTCATGGAACCCCTGCATGCACATATGTAATAGGTTTGCTTATTTTCTTCTACTGATCTGCCTCATATTCATTTGATTATTAGACCATCCAAAAGAAGTTAGAAGGGTAGATGGAAAATTATTTTTTTTTCGTGACACCAAAAAAAAAATGGAGAATACTGAAAATTAATTCCCCTTTTAGGGAATCACAGTAGTAAAGAAACTTATTTAACTTTATTTATTACAGTGTTTTCCCAAATTTATTTGGCCAAGGAAACTTCATAGCGCTCTGATTATGATCTTATGGTCTTATGAAAAACCCAAATGCATTTTGGTAAACTGTCTTCAGGGCTTTTGGATACCACTCTGCAGAGTTACTGGAGCCTCCCTCTTGACATTTGTCTCAGGGCTCACTTGGATTTGTAAAAAGAGGCATTCTCCCATCCCCACAGACCTGGAGAGAGGATAGCAACTCTGGGCAGTCCTTCCCAGTGTAAATTCTGAATGTGAGTGGTCAAAAACAGCTGCCTCTGCTCCCCCCAGACTTGCCCTGCTCCGGGAGAGGTTCCTATTGAGGAGGAAATCCACCATTTCCTGCCCAAGCAGTGCTTTTGGTGAAGTGGGCCTTTGACCTACTGAATTGGGGGTCTGTCTTTGGAATTATTCCAGGACCCAGGAGAAACTCCTCTCAGAAAAGATTCTTTGTCTTTGAGTAGTATTCCTCCCGGGAAAAATTAAAAAAAACAAATGCAGTCAGATTTTTGTAGCCTTATTTTCTATTCTGTTCTGTATATTAGATCAAGAGGAAACACTCTTTAAAAAAACAAAACACAATCCAGTTCAGGAAAAGTAAAAATGTTTATAACAGTTTTTTGCTCTTAGATATTACATCCCATTTTAATTCAGGAAATGCAACATCTGCATCTGCTTTTAAGGATTCTCTTTTTTTCCTTCCTCATCACCAAAGTTTTTTGAGGCTGGGGCGGGGAGGTGGGGTGGGTGGCTAAAATGTCAGGCATAAATTTCCTTGTACCTTGGAACTAACTTTGTGTAAGATGAGACCAGGTGCTAAGGGGAAGTGCTTAAGAAAAATGAACCGGTGAGGAGAACTGAGAAGGGAGTCTTAGCTGGCATCAAAGTTCCGCCGTAACAAATAAACAAATAAGAAAATAAATCATCACAATGACTGAATCGGAAGATTCCAGCTGCTGGAGAAGTAGGAAGAGAGAGGGAAAGAGAGGTGTCTGAGTGAATCGGAGATGGGCCTGTGATGAGGGGAGGTGACAAACACTGTAGGAAGAGCTGGCTTCTCATTTTCACTCACAACATGTAAGATAGATTGCAACATTCTTATTGCATCACTTACCCACGTGTGTAGTGGAGGCCGGGAAGTCATCTTTACTCTTTCTTCTTGGGTCTTTGACTTGTAGCTTCAACTCACACTATATCATCCTCCCTGTGCTCACTTCCCAGACCTGCTTGGATATCCCAACCCACTGGAGACCCAGGTGCCATAGAGGAGGAAGGTTGATTGAGTTACTCAACTCAGGAAGACCTTTCTCGAAGCACATACACGTGTATAGGGTTTATAGTGATTGGTTCTGATTGCTCTCAGCTACAAGGAACCAATAAAGCTGTTTAAATAGATAGGAAGAAGTCTCGAGAGAGGCAGCTGTTGGTTTGGTTGAATACCTGACCCAAGTCAGGTTGATGCCTTCAACTGTTACAGGCTTTCTCTATGGTCAAAAGATGATTGCCTGTGGTCTACACACCACATCTACATTCAATCTTTCACTTAGGGTCTAAGAAGAAGGAGAAGGACATAGGTGCAGAGGTGTCTTTCCCTTTGATCAGAAAAGAGAAATGTTTCCCAGAAGCCACCAACAAGCTTTGACTTAGCATTCATTGGCCAAAACCATGGGACATAAACATGTCTACCTTGAAGGAAGGCTGGAAATAGGGTGAAGGTTTTTCAGCTTCAAAAATGGAGGCAATAAGAAGATTGGGTAGGTCTATTGATTGAGCCAATGATAAGTATCTGCCACAGAATTATTATCCATTCATTTTATTTTCACTGGAATCTCATTCTTGAAATTAGATGGAAAGCCCCTCCTGAAGCTAGTAAAGTCACATTCTGCTCATCACTACACTTGACCGCTTATAGTTAGTGATGTGTTTGTGGGCCAACAGTATACGCTAACTTTGTTCCCATTTAAAATAAAAAATCTTTCAATTCGTTTAATTTTTTAGGCCCGCTCATGTGCTCCAAAAACCCTCAAGTTTCTTTGGTTTACATCAAAGTCCCATCTAATTTGCTCCCAAGAGGAAACCTACCACAATAGTGAAGTTGTATATTTCCACAGGGATTTTCCCTAAACAGTTAATGAGTTGTGACTTCCTTATATGTACATGCAGGCGAGACTGGTGTACTCCACGCAGGTAGACAGAATTCGAACCAGATGGTTCAAGGAAAGGAAACTGGATTAGCAGATCATTTCAAACACCTCCATGTGTTGACTGAAACCCATAAGGGGAATGACAAAACATGTAGCTTATTTTCTCAACAAACTGTGCACCACATTGAATGTTAAACATTAAATCGAGGGAGGGGTAGTGCAAGCTCTGGTTTTTCTTTCCTTGAAAAGAAAAGAAACCATAAGCCTAGTTTTGCCTGATTCATGTATCCAGAGGGGGACAAAAAAGGAAGAAAGAAACGCATGGCTGATTCATAAACTCTACCACTGAGGGACCCTGTGGTAATCCTATAGCAATGGCATTTGAATAAATCAGAGGTGGCAGGGGTGTGTCTAATTTCCATGAGTTCCTGTATGGAAAGCAAATCCTATTTTGCCTGATTTTCCAGTTTAAACAATAAACCATAGGAGTCTCTCATCCTCACCCTTAAGCCAACTTCATTGAAAGGGGTTGGAGGGGGTAATGCAAATTAAGGCATTTTCAGTACTTGGGCCCCCCAACCCCAGTTTAATTAAAGCCCAATTTTGTTGAGGAGTAAACTGGTATTTAAAAATCAGGAGAAAATCTAGTTCCAGTAATTAAAGAGATTTTCTAAATCTTGTCCTCCATGTTAGAACACCCATTTTAATCGTTAATTAAAGACTTCTTAACCATCCTTTGAAGGAAATTTGAAAAAGAAAAGATTAGGGACCTGCCACAAAGACATCACTGACCACGGGACGGAAATTCTTTGTTAGGCCCTGTAGGGAAAACCAGGTCTTCCTTCATTCACCTCAAATACTTTGGGCATGAAGACCTTTTTTTTTTCTTTTAACAAAAAGATATTTGCCATTGTGTTGCTGTGGGTAGCCTTGCAAATGTCACTGCTGTTCCACAAATACAAGCCAGCTGGCAAGTCACCCATCTACCCCTGCCATTGCAGTCAGGGTAGCACAGATGTCTTGTTTCTTTGGTTTCCCAAGTGATGGCTGGTGCCAAAATGTCAAACTCCTTAGGCAGAGTCCCCCACCCATCTCCACCCCTACCCCCTGGTTCACCTCCCCACCAAGTTCGGAGAAGAGCAACAGTTCCCTTGCAGATTCCACATGCCTCACATATACTAAGGGTTTTAACGGGTTAGATTGATCATTATTCAGTCAACACTTAACCAGCCCTGTGCTAGGTGCACAGGTGAGCAGAGTAGAGTACTTGGTGCTCAGATACTTGACCCTAATGAAGACGAACACTTGCCCAGGTAACACTCCTGCAAGGCACTCAGACATGGGAGATGTAGAGATACAAACTAAGGATAAAGAGAATGGAGTAAGGGGAGAGAGACGAAATAAGAAACCCTCCTGGAGGTCTGAGTCAAGCTCTTCCTCAAGACAGAAGCAGATAGCTGGGGAATAATACACCCAGAGAGAGTATGGAGGCCTGGCCAGTGTGGCTCAGTTGGTGGGAGTATCATCTGGTACACCAAAAGGTTGTAAGTGCAATTCCCAGTCAGGGCACGTATGTTTCTCTCCCACATAGATCTCTCTCTCTCTCTCTCTCTCTCTCTCTCTCTCTCTCTCTCTCTCTCTCTCCCCTCTCTCCCTTTCTCTAAAAACAAAAAAAAAATCAATGAAATGCTAGACTTTCTTTAAAAGAGAAGGAAAAAAGAGTATGGAGATCCATGCGCTGGAGCAAAGGGTTCTCAGGGCACTGGGCTAAGAGGAGGGAAGAAAGCATGAGCAAAGACGACATTGTGGAGGGGCTTTCTTTCCCACCAGCTGAGAAATTTGTTTCATTCTATAGAAAACAAGGGTTTGGGGTGATGGAAGTAACGGAGTTGAGGGCAAGAAGAGACTTAGACAAGAGACCAGTTTGGATGTTGCTGCTCAACGCCGTGGCAGCAACACCCAGAAGTGTGCTCTACAGCAAGGGGTCTTCAAACAGAGGTCCTCACACCCTGTGAATCCATCAAGACTTTCCAGAACGTATATATGCTAAACGGGTCATTGGGAGGAATCAGTTTCTGGATCCTCCACTTCTTTCTATATGTATGTCCCTTTTTCTAAAACTGCCTGATAAACCAAATCGCACTTGGGAAACAGCCATCCCTTCTCCCTTGCCAAAACTTCCTACACTGGGTTTTTGATTCATCAAGGCATCTGTGACATGTGGGTTTCCTGTCTTTGCTTGATGTCTTGGTTCCTTCTGTTAAGGATGACACTTGACCTTTGAGGGAGGTTCTGAATTCAGAATAATCAGTGCAGTATAGACTGTGTTCCTTGGATGTTCCCTAGAATTGCCAACTTTTAAAAGATAAAGCCCACAATAAAGAATTCTATTTAAATTCTTTCTGATTCAAACAGCATTTCAGGAAGTCACTTAAAAACTATTTGAATGAGGCCAAAAGGAGACATATACAAAACTTTAGACAATAAATAAATAAATAAATAAATAAATAAATAAATAAATAAATAAAATTTGAGCAAAGCCTGTGTCGCTCAGTGGTTGGGCATTGACCTATGAACCAAGAGGTCACAGTTCAATTCCATTCAGGGCACAGGCCCGAGTTGCAGCTCAATCCCCATGCAGGAGGCAGCTGAACAAAGATTCTCATCACTGATGTTTCTCTCTCTCTCCTTCTCTCTCTCTCTCTCTCTCTCTCTCTCTCTCTCTCTCTCTCTCCCCGCTCTCTCAAATCAATAAATAAAAATGTATTGTTTTTAAAATTCTGTCGTATTTATTTTAACTACAGTCAGTTCTCATCTTATTTCAAAGTATAACATGAATGATATTTCTACCTCCTATTAACAATAAAGAGTAAACCACTTTCAATCCAGGACAAAATATTTTAGATGTCTATTTCACTTGTTGTATCTTTCCAACATAATTCAGAATGCTTACAAGTTTTGTCTTTGCTCTTCTTGAATAAGATTCTAAAAGTATACTTTGTCTATATAGTGCCTTGAAACACCTCTAATTTAGTTAATTCTCTGAATAAAAAAGATGTCTTTTCAATTCCAAAATTAATAAAATTTCTTGTTTGATATAATTTTAACAAGTAACCTATTGATTGACTGAATCTTTGACTTTTCAATTGCATAGTTTGCCTTTCTGACTGATGATGACAGACGTCACTGTGCAGAATGGAAAGGCCGTCTGGCAAGAGCTGCTCTGCTAGATAAGGAAGAATGCCGGTATTCTTATAGCAGCGACGCTCAATATTGAGTTATGTTGAACGCTGTAAAAATGAAAGCTTCTCCAACAACAAAAAAAGTCTCCTTCAGATGCAAGTTCCCTATCTCCCTGTCACATCTGAGCCGTCTCTGCACGATGACGAGTGATTCCGACATAGCCTTCCTTTGCCCTCGGAGTCCTCCCGGAGCTGAGTAAGGGACTTGGATAATTCTCTAATGCAGGGTAAGCAACATATAATTTCAGAAATGAAATGGAAGCCCCTTTTCAAACGACAGCAGAATTGTCTATGAGCTTTCTTTTATTACAACACATCATTACATTATTTTCTAATTACATATTTTCCAAGCCTTCTGTTTTGTCTACTTGACTGAGAGCTCCTCAGAGGCATGGGTCATGTGGGCCTCATTTACCGTCATATCCCCAACAGCCAGCACAGAGACCGACATAAGCAGGCGCTTAGTCTACGTTTGTTCAATGAATGAATGGAAAGCTGACTAAATGGGTAATGCAAGAAGGAAAGAACTCAAGATTTGAATCCCTATCTTCTTCTGGACAAGGGGGTCTGGTAAATCTAAGAACCGTTCTAACAGCATCTCGTGGTCCCACTGGTTATCATGACCTGTCTGCACCGCAGTGTGACAGGCAACGACTGATACTTCTAGGACTTAGACACCTGCTCTGCCCTGTATTTTCGGAAGAGTTGAACTAAGCTTTATAGCACATTCAGTACTGAGCGTAATTTCACTTTTTATACTTTGATTTTTAACATCCCCTTCTTCCAAATACTAAATATTTTCTTTCTGATGTGATGACCTTCCTTAGATGTGCATTTTCCCCTACTTCTCTTTGCTAACACTTTTAAAACACACCAATACTTCTGACTTCCGGTTTTTACTGCCCAATATAGTTCTAATTACATTTCACCTTTAAAAAGTGTATCTCTCTCTCTCTCTCTCTCTCTCTCTCTCTCTCTCTCTCTCTCTCTCTCTCTCTCTCTCCCTCTCTGTAAATTGTTCCCAAGACTTCAGGTCTAAAAGCTGTTCTTGACCCCTAAACCTACATGAGTCCCCAGGCCACTTCCTCAGCTGGTCTGCCTTCCACTATCTTTAAAACATTCCTCGAATTGCTCCTTGCTGAGATAGATACCCACTCACACACCTTAATCTTGACTTATCTTGACAGTTTCGATGTTTCCATATATGGTCCACATACCTCCCTATCGTCTAAAGGTCTACAGATGTAAATCCTGTCTGTTCCACGTCCAAGACGTGCGCAGGTCACTTCCTTGTTGTCCTTATCTCCTCTGACATTTGGGACTTCTGCAGCCTACCTTCTTTCTTCAGATCCGACGTGGCTCTTCAAGTTGTTTCACTAGAGCCAGTGACACATGTGGAGACTTGTGTTTTGTTTTGTTTTTCCCCTGGCTCTGCTACTGACATGATAAAACGCTGGAGACAAGGTATTGAAGTTGACTCTCTCAGTGAGTATAAAGCAAGGGTTTAAAATACTTGGCATTCATCCACTTTGAAGCATAGCTCTAAGGATGAATGTGTCTATAACCATAGAAAAGAATTTATTATTATGGATCTCTTTTAGTAGTACCATAATTTTACTGATGATGTTAATGAAGCTCATAATAATATAAAGAAATACATTAGCTCAGAAAGGCTCCATTATCATGGTCTTTAAGAGCTATCTGCCTACTACGCTCCCTACCTTCTCTGAACCCTACAGGACTTTTTTTTAAGCAAGTATCAAACTGCCCAGCAATTAAGGTTTCTCTTATTCCATGTGGGTTCGCTCAGGCCCAATGAGATGGTAAGTCCCTTGGAAATAAGGCTCAGGCTTGCTCTTCTTCCTGGTCCTCCGCAGCACCAGCTCCTGACACTCAGATTGGTTCTCAGCAACACTTCTGATTAGCAGCATTTCATCCAGAGGGTTCTCTTTATCGTTGTGAGTAAAGGATGTCTTATGACTTCAGTGAGATTGCACTATTGGAAATTTACTAAGTTTAATCCCCTTTTATTGTGTATCTCTGGATACACAAAAGTTGCTCCAAGCCCTCCAAAGACCTTGAGCCCAGTTCCCAATCCCTTGTATTTCGTGGGTTTTCCCGAGATGTCCCTGCTCCTGCCCGGCTTCTGCTCTCTGGAGTGGGAGCCTCCCCCCACCCCCACCCCGCCCCCCAGCAAGTTTGTTTTTCACTCACCTATGTTTCCTGGCCACATTCCTCTCCACCCTTCTCCCTTGTGTAGGTCAACCCTGAATGTGCCACATTTATCTGATACCATAGGCACAAGGACACCCCCACCCACCGCCTCAGGCCGCAGGACAGCCGTGGCGTCTCACTCTTCTTGTCTGTTGCTGCAGGGAAAAGGAAATGCCTTCATTTACTGAGTCCCTGCTCTGGGTCAGGGATTCCTTCTCTAGTTGCTTTACAAAGCCTGTGTGTGTGTGTGTGTGTGTGTGTGTGTGTATTTCTTCCCAAATCTCTCACCCCCACCCAGTCTCTGCCTCCCACCCTCTTGCTCCTTCTCTCTCACCAAGGTAGGCAGGTGGGGGGAGTGATGTGCAGGTAAATGTGTAGCCACCAGAGTGGCGGAGGGAGTCCTGATTTGCAGCCGTGTCATCAGTACCACCAGGGCCGCGTTCAGATTCGTCACTGAGCAGAGGTAGTAAGAGGTGTGTGCAATCCGCTCCCGCGAGCAGGGTGAGGCTGGCTCCAGTTTGGGGTAAAAGTAGGCAACTCAAAACTCTCCCAAAGCTTCTGTGAAAACAATTCATGCAAAATAAACACAGACTGGGCTTTGTTTATTTATTTATTTTTGCATCACACTTTAAAATTTTGTCTTGGCTCCCTGGCTATATACCTGAAGGACCAACTATTTCCCTCAAAGAGTAGCAGAAGGTCCATTACTGAAGACTGTCCGACTCCACTTGTGAAAGCATTCTTCTCCAGTTCCTTCCATGCAAAGCATGTGGGGTGGTTTTAATGAAAGGCACTTCATAAAAAATAAATAGTACCTTCAGACCATTCATGCAGGCGACTTCCTGGCAATACCTGGAAGTGTGGACTGGCTCATAAGCTAATTATCCTGTAAATTTCCTTTTCTCCCCCAGTGTGGAGGTGAGATCTAATTTGAAAGATTAAAATCTTTGCATGATTACAGTATATAGTAATTGTTAAGCTCTGTAGTTACATGCTCAATAGCTACTAAGTACAAAGAATTACAAGGTGATTTGTGCCTGTAAGATAAATTCCAAGAATTTTGCTTTTATAAAAGGCAAGGAAGTGGAGGTGGCAGAACCACAGATGTGCTAAGTGAAGCAACCAATCCTGAATTTCAGGAAAGAGGGACTTATGGGGGGGGGGGTCTCTCAATTCACAGACAGGCCAAGTGGCAGAATGCCTTCCGGTGCATTTCTTAGGTTGTGCTAAACGTTATTTACATAAAAGCACTGCTCAAGTGGGTGAAGTTACCTAAGGAGTTTTTAGCCTAAATTCCTGGAGAGATTCCAGATGTCTGCTATTCTCACAGCAGAGAACCAAACTATGAGTTCACCACTTTCAAACACACAAAAAGCACAGAAAGCCAAGTCTGATAAACACGACAGCAGTAATATGAGATTATATATCTATAAAAAAGTTAAAGAACTGAAGAAATAATAAAGTTTCCAGTATCTGTATTTCCAACTCCACGACTCTGGTCTTGTGCCAGCCATTCTTTCTCTACCTTACTAGATCGCACCGGAAAATCCACTCATTAAACAAATATTTATTCAGCACCCAGTGCATACCACGCTCCTGTTCTTGGCACTGGGGACATGATGATAAATAAAACGGATAAGGCCTTTGCTCTCATGGACGCAGAGTCCAGCAGGAAATAAAGATTACTAATACTTTCAAGTATGAATTATGATTACTGATACCAGCACTACTTACAAGTCCTGGAAATGTGAGTGGCAGCACACCATGGAGTGTGTGAGCTTGTGGAGTCTATTGTAGTTCAGGAGTCAGAATCTATGAGGAAGTAATGCTTAATCGGAGACCTGAGACCTTAAGTAGGAGTAGGCATTAACAGCTCAGAGATGGGGGGTTGAGGGGGAGGGGCAGTCTTTTTTCCAGGCAAACAATACAAAGGCGTTTCCAAAGCTATTGCCTTTTAATGCCTTTCTCCCTCCAAACCACGAAGATCCCCACATCGGTTAGTTTGTTGCAGCTAAGATTTCTTTATTTTTCTGGTTATAATGTTACTGGTAGCAGCTGCAGGTATAATTCTAAGAGAACAAGAAATATCAGACCTGATAAAACTCGACCTAACTGAGTCCCTAGGAGGAAAATGCAGAATGGCCTGGGAGTGGCCAACCACCGTTCTGTGGAGGTGTCCAAGCGCCTGGCTTCCGCCAAAGAAGGTGGACGGAGGCAAACTGAGCTTACACTGCTTTAGACTCCTCATCTGAAATTGCCTTTAGAATTGGTTTCTGAGTCTCCTTCGTTTTTTACTGCAAATGAATCTTATTCACCTATTTTGAGAGCGTTCCAATGATAAAGTTTCTCTCATCTCAAGAACTAGAGGATTGCCACATGCATCTGTCTATATCAGTCTATATTCCCAAGACTTTAAGACTCAAAACCAAAAGTAGAAAGGAGGTTTGGGGTAACAGAACATTCTTGGGAGAATTATAGGGCATTTAGGCCTAACCAGTGTGGCTCAGTGGTTGAGCATTGACCTATGAGCCAAGAGGTCACAGTTGGATTCCCAGTCAGGGCCCATGCCCAGGTTGCAGGCTTTATCTGCAGCAGGGAGCATGCAGGAAGCAGCCAATCCATGATTCTCTCTCATCGTTGCTGTTTCTCCCTCTCTCTCTCTCTGCCTCCCTTCCTCTCTGAAACCAATAAAAACATACTTTTTTAAATAAGGCCTTTAGAGGCGCCTGCTTTGACAGAGTCGGGTGCATCTGCATACGCTGGTTCTGGTGAGAGTCCCTGCGAGCAGATGTGCCCTCCACAACCAGGACCACCGAACTCCATGCCTTGCTTCTCAAATGCGCATTTGAAAGTCCATTTGGAGCCCTTACTGGAAATTTAAATATCCAGAATTTCTTTCTTCTTAACAAACTAAGAAAAAGTTGCATAAAGTCAATGTTAAACTAAAATTATTGAGGCTGTGCCATATGAGATTTAACAAGGTTTTGTCATAATTAACTATGTGCCCTCAATTTTGAGCACTGCTTTTTTAAATGAAATGTGAACTAGTCAAATCCACAAAGAAAGTTATCACACTGTGATCCTTTGAGCATAGAATGGTGTTTATATCAACATACATTTGTTCGGAAATTCCTAAGGTGCTCATTTTCTGAGGTAGAATCAGCAGCATGATTGATTGTCCATTTGAAAAAACAAAACATTTGGGCATCTCAGCAACAATGAACTAATGTCTTTGGTAGATCAATAATCTTTCTCTCTAATCATAAGAAAGCCAGTGCATCAGAAAAGTCATCAGCAAAAGCATAAAAAGATATATGCCAGCTGTTTCTGGCAGCCCCTTATCGAGGGGACAGAAGAAAATAATAAGAAATGTTTGCCATATGTTGGGAGATGAGTGGTAATGGAAAATATTCATAAACAAATGACTAACACTTGTCTGTATGTTACTCAGGTGCACAGCTAAAACACATCCATCTCCTTAGCATCAACTTCTCGAGATGCAAATTACTCTGAGGCACAGGCAGTCATTTCTAGTCTTGTCATTCCTTATGCAGGCTGGACTGTCATTGATGTCAGCAGTTTTGCTGTATAAGCACTTTAAGATAAAATCCAAACATCTGAATTAGCATAAAACATTCTGTACAAAGTAATTTACATTAGAGGCTTTCCTTATCGATTTCCAAAATGGCATTGCTGTTGTCTCATATTTGGAATCAGTTTAGAAATCTTTCCCTTTCTCTCTAATCCCATTTCCTTGGTCCTTGGCCTGACATTGCTCACCATCCCCATGAGGCTGGCTATTTCTGCTTTCAAAGGCCCAGTGTTGAGTCTGATCAAATACTTGAGTTGATACATCCTCCCTGAGGAACTGATCTTCAGACCACTTCCCAACCATCATTCCCTTTCGCTTAGTCCACATTTCACTTGCTAAGACCATTATCTTTCCCCTCCAGACTTTCCCAGGATCCCAACCCGCCCAGAGAGTTCCCTGTTGAAAAAAGCCAGCCTAGAGTCCTTTAAAGCTTCTGGCTCCCCACCCCTGGGGGCTGGTGCCATTTTGAGGCTCGGCCCATCTGGTTTCCAGATGACCTAAGACATTTATGCTGCCTTACCACCTTGGCCTCGTGCGTTCCTCCTTCGACAATCCTAACACTCACTGTTTGATGCAGGAGGAAAGGGATCACAAAGTCTGACCCCTCTCAGGGTCAACTCAATCTCATGAAGAAATAACCATTTCTTTTGCTTGTATTTACACAGGTATGATAGATTCATTTCCCCCAGGAATTCACTGACTTCCCCAGAAATTCAGTGTTACCAGAGCAAGAAGCAGCTGAGCAGACACAGTGGGCAATAAAAGCGCTGCTAAGTAAAGAGAGCTCGAGATGCACACAGCCCTTCCTGGATGTGAGTCAGGGCGGGAGTTAGTCAGCCACAAACCACGCTGCGGCTTTCACAACCTGGTCGGGGTTCAAACACCTGCGGGAGACATCCCAGGCCTTCTGGGCGAGCCAGGGAGGCCCGCATTCACGGTGGCCGATCCCAGGTGTGACTCTGAGTCTTGCCCATGTGTGCAGGTAGCCATACCTGTGCAGGCTCTTTAATTTGTATTGCTTCGTTGAATAGGGACCTAACACACGTGGCCACATCTCTTGCTTTTAAAAAAGTTTTTTTATATATATATATTTTTTTATTAAGCTAAATAATGGAAGCCCTCAACCATGTCTATAACTAGGTTTGTGGTGCACAAGGCCACAGCACTGAGACTGAGAGTTTGGCCGGCGTTCGTCTGTAGGCCAGCCTTAAAAACACGTCACCCAGATGTTCCTTTTTTTTTTTTTTTTAATTGAGTTTATTGGGGTGTTAACATTGGTTAACAAAACCATTCAGGTTTTAAGTGTACAACTCCGCAAAACATTATCAGCACACTACATCGTGTGCTCATTACCCCAAACAAAGTCTCTTTCCGTCCCCATTTCCCCTATCTTTGCCTACCTCCAACCTCCAATCTTGAGGTGAGACAGCAGTTGTGTTTAGGTTAGAAATGGAGAATTGACAACTCAGTTTTCAGAGGAAGAGATGTGACCCGTTGGGGAAGTATGGAAATCTGTGGGAGTGTTTTGATTATTGCTCTGACTGGGAAGCACCATTAGCATTTAGTGGGTGGGGCCAGAGGTGGTAAGCACCCTGCAGAGTGTGGGATATCATCCCCCTGACAGAGGACTTTCCCACATCCTGTTCTGACTTCAAATGAACGCCCAACTGCATAAATGAAAAACTGGATAAAATTATCTGAGTCTTATATCTAACTTCATTTAACATATAAACATAAATTATTTTTTGACAGCTTTAATATACATTGAATTTTTCAAGAATGAAATTACTGTGTGTAAATACTTGTTTTGTTTGGAATTTTACCAAGAATTAATCAACTTTCTGGTAAACCTCTGATGACAATGTATCAGTCTGCATATGTAAATGTCACATTCAAGTATAGATAAATTCACTTACCTAGCCCTTTTTTAAAAAATATGTTTTTTTTATTGATTTCAGAGAGAGGACATGAGAGGGAGAGAAATTTCAATGATGAGAGAGAATCATTGATCAGTTGCTTCCTGCATGACCCCTAATGGTGATTGAGCCCACAATCCTGGCATGTGCCCTGACTAGAATCAAACCATGACCAGGCTCATAGGTCAATGCTCAATCACTGAGCCACACCAGCTCGGCCCAGTGCACAAAATTCATGCACAGATGGGGTGCCTAGGCCTGGCCAGCAATCAGGGCTGATTGGGACCAGTCCAATCAGGGCTAGGCCGGAGAAGAGACAATGGTCACTGGGCCAGGTGCGGAAGGAATGGAAGGAATGGACACTGGGTGCCGCCACCATCATCGGCACCCTGCCACCACAGGGTTTCCCACCTCCCCCACTCCTCCTTCCTTTGCCACCACCCTGTTACCATGGCAGGACAGGGCACAGGAGGTTGGCCTCAAAGAGGGACCCGGTCCTTGGACCCCCTGGGAAAGGGGCTGAGTCCACCACCACCTGCCCCCATCCCCCCACCCCCGGTTCCCCATCTCAGCCTGGGGGCTGGCCCCAATCAGGCGATCAGGGCCTGCTGGCAGGGGGAGGGACTGCGGGAGGTTGGCCAGTCAGGGGGGTTGGCTGTGGGAGCATACTGACCACTAGGGGGCAGCTCTTGCATTGAGCCTCTGCCCCCTGGAGGTCAGTGCCCATCATAGTGACCAGTCATTCCAGTCATTCCAGTCGCTTAGGCTTTTACATAGAGAAATTATTTTCGTTTCTATTATAGTTTGTACTGGATCCCATGTGCCCCACCCAGATCCCCACTGCAGGGATCCCCAGATGCTAGAGTGTTGACAGCTGACAGCCCACAGCTGAGTGCCAGCACCCCGTCCCAATAATCCTTCTAGTTTCAAGAGCGCAGCCCCTTTCAAAGTCCCACGTCATGACTGTCCCTAGGAGCTGTCTGCATCCACTGACTGGTCACCGGGGGGTCCTAAGGCTCTGATTAGGCACAATTCTGCAGGATCACCCAAACTCCAGAGCGCCCTGTGGGGTCTTGGAATCACCTGTGGGACTGCTCAAAAGCACAGCCGACCTCTTCCTCCGCCCAGTCCTGCTTCTCTCCCACAGCGTGGATCCTGAAAGCAAGTTCAGTCTGCTTTCTACCCTCTGATGCCACCTCAGTCCTGTTTCCCAGGGTGCCTGGCCCAATTAGGGCACTGTAATGGGTTTTGAACATTGGGTGGCATATCATCTGGGAATTTTAATTAGTATAGAGGGAAATTATAGAATATTTGTAATTTTTTTAAAGAGGCAGTGCATCTGATGGGAGAACCCGTGTGCTGGGTGATCTCTTCAAGGCCCCTCCACTTCAAGACCTTCTCCGTCAGGGAAAAAACACTGCTTGCCACATATGGGCTGCAAATAACTCTAAATGACACCTTATGCAACAGTTTCTCATGCACTTGACTTAAAAAAAAAAAAAAAAAAAGGCGGTCCTGTACAGTAACACTTCATATCAGCACTTTTTTCCATGTTATCCACCCACCATGCCATGTTCTCCTCAGTAAGTTCTTGCTATATGTGATGCGGCCAGGAAACCCAGCAGTGTGAGCCTCTTGCACCTTCCTGAGGCCTCCCATGCAAACGGCCACGTGCATCCTTAGCTCTGAGGGATCACAATAAGCCGGCTCCACAGCACCAGGCACTTTGTCCTTCGAGATTTTTTAGATGAGATACAGTTTTGATTTAATTCTTAATATCACAGTATTGCAGTTCTTTTTCAACTGAAAGAGATTCACAAAGCTGGAGGCTGTGCGTATGTGGGGTGTGTGTGCATGTGCCTGTCTGTCTGCAGGTGCCCTGTATATCTGTGTAGGAGAGAGTGCTTGCTGGGACCATAGAGGACGAAAATCCAAAAGCAAGAGCAGTGAGTACTTTCGTTCCTCTGGTCTAACTTTCTAGGCTGCTGTAAAGCAATGATTAAAAATCCTTTGAAAGTACTTAATTTCCCCTCATGCCAAGAAAGTGTTCTTTTATACTCAATAAGACAGAATGAGACTTACAGTTGTCCCCCCTTCTCCATGATTTTGCTTTCCAAGGTTTGCAATTAACCACGGTCATTCGCGGTCTAAAGATATTAAATGGAAAATTCCAGAAATAAACAGTGCATACATTTTAAATTGCTTGGCATTCTGAGTAGCATGATGAAATTGCAAGCTGCCCTGTTCCGTTCTGCCGGGGACGTGAATCAACCTTTTGTCCAGGTATCCACGCTGCATACGCTCCCACCATTAGTCACTTAGTGGCCATCTAGGTTATCAGATCAACCGCTGAGATATGGCAGAGCTTGTGTTCAAGTAGCCCTTATTGTACTCAGTAATAGCTCCAAGGAGCGCTGATGCTGGCAATTTGGATATCCCAAAGAGAAGCTGTCAAGTGCTTCCTTTAAGTGAAAAGGTAAGTACAGTACAATAAGGTAGATTTTAAAAGAGAGACCACATTTACATAATTTGCAGTACATCATTATAACTTTCTATTTTATTACTGGACATTATTGTTAATCTCTTACTGTGCCTAACTTACAAATTAAACTTTACCATCAGAATGAATGTATAGGAAAACAACATAGTATATATAGGTGTGGTACTATTTAGGATTTCAGCCAACCATTCACTGAAGTTCTTGGGGGTCAGGATAACAAGAGACTACTGTATTTAGCTGGTTCTGTGACTCCATTCAAACGATTATTGATATACTTCAGTGTGCCAAAGTGTCATTAACTAGCTTTTTAAAAATATTTTTATTGATTTTTTTAGAGAGAGAGGAAGGGAGAAGGATAGAGAGATAGAAACATCATTGATCAGCTGCCTCTGCACGCCCCCCTCCCCCAGGGGACCACACCCAAAACCTGGGCATGTGCCCTGACTAAGAATCAAACCAATGACCTCTTGGTTCCTCAACCGCTGAGCTACACTGGCCAGGCGTCATCAACTATCTTAGTCACTGGACATTCAGCACAGAAATACAGATCAGCGTCTGGAAGTTTGAGCCCACTCCTTAATACAGGCGTGCTGCCTCCAGGCTGTCCAAGTATTAGAGGCTGCCTAGGCACTCAGTGTCTCTTCTTTAACTTCTTCACCTGTAATACTGGGATATGGGCCAGAGTTTCCACCTCTGGTTAGTCCTAGGGGTGTGGTGATAATTAAAGCAATAATGTTTTTCAACTACAGAGACATTCCAGATTAAAGACATTACATAATTGAACACATTCTGCTTCTAGTGACATAGCCTGATATAATTGCAAGCTAGGAAAATAAGATTAAGCCAGGTGTCCCTATTACAGGAGTACAGTAATGCCATATGCGTCACTCTCCTTGACTTAAAGCCTGCTACCTTGATATAAAAAGCAGCCCCAGTGCTCAGGAAAGAAGGCATCAGGTTGAGAAGGAAATGCTTTCATCCATTCAACTTCCATTTTATTGACAAATGTGTATAATTCCATTCCAGATTTAAAGATAAATGACACAGCTATTTGTTCATCATGCCACTTGTGCTTTGAGAGAGCATTTATAAAGATATGCGTGTTGCCATTAAAGACAGGAAGACTGTGTAAGGACCACCAGTCAACCAGGTAAATGCCATGTGTGTTCATTTTCTTCTCTCCCATGTATTATTGGCACATATATAATTGTTGACACATCTGTTCTGCTGACCACCACATCCGCTCTTAACTGGACATCTTTCATCTGACATGGATCCCGGCACATCACTGCGAGAGGTTTAGCAGTGCCAAAGCTACAAACCACAATGGTGGTATCAAACACATTGCAAAGATATCGAGAAAAATAGTTTGGAAATCTGAGCTCTTTGCCAACAGAATGTACTTCTGATATATATATATATATATATATATATATATATATATATATATATATATATATGAGATTGTATTAAGAAGTTCTATTCATTGCCAAGCCACTGAGAATATGTTTTCTGATTTCATCCATTCAAATGTGTTTGGAGTTCCAGGTCTAAACTGGCAAAGGAACCAAAAAAGGTAGCGAGAAGTGAAGTAAAGTGTTTATTAGGCAGCTTGGATTGAAACAGGAAAGAACAAGGACTGGTCCTGGTTGGCTACGTCTGCTGAGTGAGTGATACATAAGTGTGGCCAGGGTGCTTACTCCATGCCTAATGTCCAACTTCCTTCCTGAGAAAAGAGAACACAATTAGAAAAATACTCACATGGCGAGAACTCAATGACATATGAAGAGAAAAATGCAAGTTTCAGATCAACAGGTAGAGTGTGATTAATCCACCTTGCTTCACCCCATGACCAAATTCATCAGAAACCAAGCAAGTATGGCATTGTGGATCAACTATGTTTGGACCATAAAAATGTAGAGGCCATCCCAGCAATGTCACTCATCAAGAATAACACTGTTTCTGTGGAAGATGTCTCCCAAATTTCAAACAATTCTTCCTTAATAGCTCGTAAGCATAAGTCATTCTTAAAGGCTTTCAAAAATTTGGTGCATAATAAATGGCTTAACTGTGAATCTACCTTGATTGTTATTTTTCAAAAGCTGGGTAGTTTTTAAAAATTACCTTCCAGTAGCAAGTTACCGTGTTATCATTTTTCATTTGGGCCTTCGGCACATTTCTGAGAACTCTCTACCCTAAGTCCCCCATGATGATCCAAACCTCATCTCCAAAAATGTTTCTTCAAACGCCCTAGAAAATATTCTCATCCAGAACTATGACTACTAGGTTAAATAACAAGTTGAATATTTATTACTATTTAAATCAATCTAGTTTTACCATCGCACTATAAAAGGAACAGCCCAGTTACTTAGATATTTTAATTTCGGTGAAAAGAAGTTTGAAATTATTTTTATCAAGCTGAAACATGAAAACTCTCCAGCCAACTTTTTCAGGATTTATAAAAACTTCTTCATCATCATCTGTCATTTCCCCTGCACTTACATTCTAAGGATGAATTCGCAAGAGGCATGAGGCTGTCAGTGATTCTATTTTAGCTCTTCAGTAACATTTCAAGGGGATGAAGGACAGCACACTGACAAGGTTTAACTTCATCTCCCACTGTTAACATTTACACGGAAGGGGCTCCTCATCATTTAATAACTCTCGATCACAAATAACTTTATGACATAATCAAGGAGGCTTCAAACTTTTTTTCCTGTGACTAATATCGTTTCTTCTCCTCCTTCCTTAAGACCTTTTGGTGAATCACAGAGAGGAGCTCAAGGCTGAAAACAATGTGTCAGCTTTTTAATAAGCTTTTATTGTCACCACAGAAAATTAAGCATAGGTTGAGAGTCAGGATTCCAGGTCAGCTGTAATCGTTCTGATCCCATGATATTGTGAGAGCTTTGTGCTGGGGGTTGAGGGAGAGTCCACAGAAAACCTGTGTGGGGCACCGCCTGGGAACCTTCCACCTTTCGGTTGTCCCCAATTGAGACTATTTTCTGTCATTTCCTACCCTCTTCTAATTGGGTTGAGGGACCTGCAGGCAGGATGGAAGCTGCAGCCTGAAAAGCTGGCCCGATTGAAGGTATCGAGATATGGTCATCTATTAGTGGTTTTTTTCCAAAGCAATGTCCTTTGGTCGTCTTCCAAAAATATACACCGGAAGCAGAAAACTGGCCTTAAAGAAAGGCATTGCTAGGGGATCAGGATATTAATGAACCCAAAGTGACCGTGTGGGTTTCCTGCTGCTTCCAAAGCAGGAAGTTGCTTGCAGATACATTCAATCAACATACTTTCCCTGAGCAATCTCATAGCAGATGGGGGGCGGGGTGGGAGGGGGAGGTTGGAGTAGAAATCAGGTGCTTCCTAACAATGCTCAAAGCTCTCCTTTGGACAGTCTTGAATAGATGCAACAGCCATGTTTGTTCAAAGGATCGGAAAGGATGGGCCGTGGTGCTATTACAGAACCACGTTATTTTAAAATGCACGTTAAATGGCTCCCAAATCCTTTTATTCAAAATCCAAAGATAAAAGAAGTAATTTCTTCTTAAAGAAACCAAGACTACTTTCTCCTCAGAGAATAAGCTGTTAGAGCTGGTAAAACATTAGCAAACAGCCCACTGGAGCTACAGAGGGAAGTAATGGTTGGTTTTGTTAGCGTGGAGAAGTGCCATTACCTCTAAGGCTTTGTTATGGAAAGCTGCAGGATGCGTGCTGTTGCTATTAACGGGAGGCTTCTAATTGGATATTAGCTCATTTATGAGGCAGAGTCAGGAAGAGCTGTTGCCCAGGTGACTTGTAACAAAATGAAATAAGCAGATGCAATGTGTCCTGAAATTACCACCAAGTTTTCCTGCGCTGTTCGATGCTGAGATGCTCTGAAAATTCCACCTAAAATTGCAGCTTTGTTGTGAATAGAGCAGTCATATCCCTATGCTCCTGGAGGTTGTTGCTAAATACTAAGGAGTGTTCAAAAACACACAGGCATCTCCCAAAACATAAAGAGGAAAGTGACGAAACCAGCCATCTGAGACGGAGATGCTAAAAGCTGGGCCACTGGGGTGCTCTCTTCCCTTCTAAACCCTTCCTGTCGCCTGTACCTCTCTGCCTTGCCCACGTGAAATCATGGGGCCACACTGTGAGCTGATAAGGGGGGTTAATTTCAATCTTAGTCTTCAACTGTCACCCTAATGAGTTAATTTGGATTCTCCAAACAGATATCAGTAGAGGGTTAGACAAGCAAGAGATGCACAGGGAGAAGGGCCCTGAGACTAAGTGGAGAGGACCAGGGACGGGGGAGAGCATTCAGATCACAGTGCCGGTCTGAGTCTTATGCAGAAAGGGAAGATGGATAGACCACACTTTTCTAACCATGATTCCCATTGGTGGTGAGGCTCCTGCGTTGGGCATGAGCTGCTCCATCTACCCACCTCTCTCACCTCACTATTCCTGGAGGCTCTTTCCAGGTTAGTGTCAGAGACTCTCTCATGCCTCTCTAGGCCCACCTGTAGACAAGGGTGTCTGTGTGTACGCCAAACCCAGAGAGAGGAGAGATGGGCAGATCTTCTCCTTTCTCTGACTCGAATGTCCCCCTTCCTGCTCCCCACCTGGTCCCTACTTTCCAGGTACAGTCACAGCAGCTCCCTGAACCCTCCTTCCCACTCTGGTTCCAAGAAAGCACCTATATCTCAGAGATGCCGAGGGAGGAGTCATTCGGAGCTCACCCAGTGTTGGACATCAGAGCATTAGCAGTGCCATGCTCTGCTTTCGAATGTGATTTTAGGGGGGATATTCAAAGATTGTACAGGCAGTCACTGCCCTAGACACCCTCTCCTAATAGCCTTCGTTCTAATTTGCTGGGTAGCACAGAACAGCCAGCAACATGTACCCTCATGCTCACCCTCATTGTGCCTCTGTACCCCTGGCTTCTCCACCCTTAGGAGTCCCAAAGGTGAAAGGTGCCTCTTTACAGAAAATTCGAGGAGCCCTGCCTCAGCCCAGACCAGCAAGGCCATCCTTCTGAGATCTAAGAGGAATACTCCTCCCCGCCCGCCTCCCTCCCCGCCATCTCCCTTTCATTGGCTCTAGGAGAACATTTTGAAAGACCCGCTGTTCTTCCCAGATCATTTGGTTTACCTCTTTAAGCATTTCTACTTTGCACCTAGGATTATTATCCCTGTCCTAATTTTTTTTTTCTAGCAAGTAAACCAATGAATGAAGAAATGAATTTCTAGCCACAGATGGGCATTTCTACCCCATGCTGCCATTTATAAAGTAAGCTTTCTGCTCAGGGAAATCCCTGGAAAGGAAAATAAAAATATATTAAATTTTGAACGTTGAGTATTGTGGAAGGGGAAAAAAATCGCTGACATAAAAATCTCTGAGTCAGCACTTACACGGTGAGTGCAGATAATCATGTGTAGGTATTTGCCAAGATCCAGACTGGACTGTCATTAAGTTATGAGTGATTTGGTTCTGACAGTGCCAGTAGTAAGTTGGTGGCATGGAATGTGGGACATACACATCCTCCTAGTGACAATGTTTTAATTGGTGGTTGGGTTCCCCAGTTAGCCATCATGACTCCACTTCCCCACCCTCCACTGGTGCTGGCCTGGTTCCAGGTCCTGGGACAATGAATGCAGGAGTGGAAGGAAGTCTTCTTTCTTTCCAGCACACGTCCACTCATGGTAACATACATACTGTATGCTTTATTCAAGAATTTATTTGAGCCCTGGCTGGTGTGGCTCTGTCGGTTGGGTGTTGACCCATGCACTGAAACATTCCTGGTTAAATTCCTGCTCAGGGCATATGCTCTGGTTGTGGGCTTGATCCCTGTAGGAGGTGCAAGAGGTAGTCAATCAATGTCTTGCTCTCACATCAATATCTCTCTCTCTCTCTCTTTCCCTTCCTTTCTCTCTAAAAAAGAAAAAAAAATCAATTAAAAAATCTTTTTTAAAAAAAGAATTTATCTGATATCCCAAAGACTTGTTTTTAATGTAAATGGGAGTGAAGGCATTTAATAGATATTTTTAAAGAGCAGTTTTAAGTCACAGCAAAAATGAGAACAGAGTTCCCACACACCCCTTCCCCCACCCCCCAACACACACACACACACACACACACACACACAGCCTCCCCATCTGCCAACACCCTGCACAGTGGTGAATTGACACATCACTACCACCCGAAGTCCCTTGTTTACATGAGGTTTCACAAATGTATGGGGTTACAAATGTACGACATGTACCCTCTGTTACAGGGACACAGAGAACAGTTTCATGGCCCTAAAAGTCTTCTGTTCTCTATATAGTCATCATTCCCTCCTCCACAACCATAATATTTTGAAGTAAAATTTTGCCTGTCTCATTCTTCTTCCACCTGCTACTACCCACCCACAGGCTGTCTAACCCCTGGGGTTCCCCTGAGTGTGCCTCAGTGTCTGAGTCTCACTGGGCAAGTGCCCCAGGGTCCCTGAGGAAGCTTATCAGCATTCCCAACCCCCACCCACCCTTCAGAGTGGCCCGATGATGTGGATGTGTGCATCACTAACAGCCCCCCAAATGGGGCTTAGGTATTTCCATTTTGAAAAGGAGGAGGTTGAATGCCAGCATCCCTTGCACTCTCAGGAAGTCCCAGGAATGGATGGGAGGTGAGCCACCCAACATACCAGGCACATCTCCCTGAGGGTATCTCCGGCCGGCCTTCCTTCCTTCCCTTTTGAGTATGCAAAGGATTTCGAAATTCCAAGATTTGTTCTCTCAGAATGGTCCTCCTCCTCGCAGCATTGCCCTGGCCAGAATGTATGTGGGTGGCAGAGTGGGACAGGGCTGTTTGCCACTTAGAGATGGTGTACATGTTAGAACCTCAGAGAGAGACATTTTAGTTCTCACTTTGCAGGTGCCTCGTGTATGTTTCCCAAGAGGCTGATTTCATCTGCCTTGTGGTGACAATGTTAGCGCATCTTGTCGGGGAAAGATCCCCTCAGCCTCGCTAGGGTGTCTGACACACGCTCTCAGCACCGTCTAAAAAGTGGATGCAAAGTAACGTCTCACAACCAAACAAATCATCTGATAACACAAGCGAAGGATTAGAGACTTTGCTGAAATTCCAACTGCCTTTCCGAGATGCAGCCCCGCATCTTTGTGCAGATGAAGATTATGGTTGCCAAGGAAACAGACCAGAGAGAAAGGCAGAAGAAACTTTGCCTGGATTGGTTTCCCCCAGACTCACAAAGCGAGACCGGCTGTAAGCAGAGCTGGATGAGATTATGGTAGATTTATAATTTACTTAGTCAAATTGCTTTTAATTCCTAGCCAGGCCTCCTTGTACATGTTTTTTCTCTCTGAAAGTTAGGTCCTGCACATAGTTGTCCAATGTCTGACAAATAACAGAGCTTTAACATTCATTGTCTATGATTAAACTCAAATGCAGGACAGATGGCTTGTCTGAGTACATGTCCGACAGGCAAAGCACCTAAGATTTGTGACAAACAAGACCAGGAATTAACTGCTACGTTTTCGCATTTATTCATACACTCATGTGCGCCATGAATACGGCTGTAAAATGTATTTAAGTGTTCTCACTTTATTCAAAATATTCCCAGACAAAGCAACTGCTCTCCTTTTGGCAAACCAGATGCCCTAATCTCAACCCCATGAACTCAAAATCCATTTTTCTCATACTATATGTATTGTGTATATTTCACTTACTCTGACGTTTGACATGAAAACAGTATCCTCTGAAAACCCAGCTTACCCAGAGCCCACAATGTTGGTCCCCATTTCATTTTAATTAAAATAATTAAAACTATTTCATTATTTTATTCAACAAACATTTGTGGAAATAAAGACCAGACGAATGAGAACAGGCAAAGGCAATAATAGTAAGAGACTCAGCCAATGTCACTTTTGTTTTGGCTGGAGACTCAGTGCCAAGCAGAGAGATGGGGAAGCTTTACGGTGGAGGGAGGGCAGGTTCTGGGTGTGCCGTGATTGGAGGCGGGCTAAGGGGGGCTCCCATGATGGCCAGGGGTGCATATTTAGTTATTAAGTCCTGGCTGTTTTGTGCTCATTGTTATGGGGTTATTGTTTGGCTTGCTGGACCAGTTGTTAGAGACAGTGGTCTGACTTCCTGCTGGCTTCCTGGGCTGGTTTCTGCATGTTGTGAGTCAGATTTCTATTTTTATTAGGGTCTGTCCAGTGTGCATTTGCGTCTTCACTCTCTTAGCCCATAGTCACTCTACATACAAAAAATGTACACAAAGCATCAGGGTACAGTTCAATGAATGATTGAGGGGAACAACCACTCAGGGACCCGTGTTCATTTTTAAATTCTGCACATTCTTTTCTTCAGAAACCTGTGGTCAAGGAGCATTTTGAGTTGCTGAATGGACTCTTTCCATGTGCTTCTTTAATACTGGTGTCCGGGGTGGGGCTCACCAGCTGCAGGCCTCCTCGGACCTTCTCAATGAAGTCCAGTCTTCCCAGACACAATGGACGGCGGCCCAGGTTCCCACAGTCAGCCCCTGCCCCGTGAATCACCTTCCTCCGCTTTCCTGGACCGAGAGGGGCAAGTCAGAGAGCATGCCCGGAAATCCAGTTCCACCACTCTCTTCGGGCAATAATAATCTCTCAAAATCTGTTCCTTCATCTACAATATGGGGCTAATACTCATGCAGCTCTCCTAGGATTGCCGTGAGGATGAAGTAAGGCAATGGGCATACAAACTTTTAACACAATCCCTCTCACAGAATAAACACTCAGATTTAGATATACTGGGGGTATTTCTCCCCATGTTTAAAAATGACAGCTGAAAATTATTAAAAACCCATTATGTGCCAGGCATTGAGTTTGGCGCTTCCTCTTAAATTTATGATATTAATTAAATCTTTCTATTAGATAGAGAATATTAATCATTCTTATTTTACAGAAGCTGAGGCTCAGAGATGCTCAGAAACTTCTCCTTACCTCCATTGGTTGTGAGAATTAAATGAGATTGTAAAGCATGTCCTTAGTATAGTCCAAAGCACTCCATAACTATTCTGTCGACAGGGCTATTATTGAAAATGACCCTTTGATTATCTACCATCACAGACCCTATGTAGCAGTTGCCCATCCAACATCTGTTCTCCCTTACATCCTTACAAAACCAGTTTCGTGTGAGGTGGCAATGGGCCCCATTTTCCTCAGTCTCCCTTATTTCTCTGGAAGTTCATGTGGCCCAGTTCTGGCCAATGAGAGATAATGGGAAGTCTCCTAAGTGGGCCTTTTGGGAAAACTAATATTGTCCCCCCCAAAATGAGCTTCATGTGGCACATGCCTTTTCCCTTTTGTCTGTCTCCATCCTCGCTGCCTGGAAAGCACAAGGACACCACCAAGCACAGCTGCCATCCTGCAGGCATGAAGACCAAAGGCTCATGTCCAGGAGGGAAAAGTGGAAAGAAGAGCCCAGACCCCCGATGGTCCACGCAGGGTCCTGCCTCAGCCCTGGGCCTCCAGCCTCCAGATGTTTCCCCATGTGCGTAAGCCACCACGGCCAGCTTTCCACTACATGCGCTGGAGGCAATCCAACTGATACAGGCCCTGTTGGGGTGACTTGTCTGAATTAAATAAAATTTCCAAATGGATGGAAATTAAGAATTTGAAGTATCTTCCTTCCTTCAATCTGTCTACATGTTTCAGTGGAGATGACAAAGAAAAAGAACTCCAGAGAATGAAAGGTTGGTTCCCAATGGTCTCTAGATGAATCATCTCAGTCTTTCTGAAAAACAACTCAAAGCTTTTCGTGAACATCGAGGGTCCGGTTCCCAATCCGCACTCTCCCTTCTTTCCCATCACACGGTGTCATACATGGTGTCACCAACAGGGTTCCCATGGGTCCTCAGCATCATTCGCTTGTGGTCTGAGGACACGTATTCCCAAGGCTTGGCTCCAGGCCAGCCTCGCCCAGCATGGAATTCGGCGATGCTTCTGTAAACCCTGAGGCATCTTGGTCCAAGTCCAAAAGGCCTAACTTGCACTCAGCCTACTTGTGAGCTCTCCCCGAGTTCTAATTAGGCAGTTTCTTTTCTACCCAGAAAAGATTATGTCCCACATTACTCTGCACGTTAGAACAGCCCGTGGTCTGACCCAAGTGATAAAGGAGCATCTCCCTGTGACCCAGCGATCACCAGGTGGGGCAGAGGCTTCATCCGCTTTAGGCTGAGCCAGCTGGGATGGCAGCTTTCAACTTGGAGGAAGCTAAGTGTACCAACGGGGTTAAACTGGTGGTTTTGTGCTGTTGTGGGGAAATAGTATGTCCATATATCCACTTACTTTAAATGATTGCTAAGGCAAGGTCAGATGAAAAGAGGATTGAACTCCAGTCAAAATATAACCCACGAGGAAGACAAAAACTAAATTCCTTCCAACATAAAGTATGCTGCCTTGATACTGCATAGTACACGATTTTTTATATTCTAAGCTATGAATTACCCATATTTTGCCTTGCTGAAAGAAATACCCTAAATGGTGAAAGTGTTTCATTACTTAACATATAAAATTGCTTTATGAAAAGTATGTGACTGCCCTAACTGGTTTGGCTCAGGGGATAGAGCGTCGGCCTGTGGACTGAAGGGTCCCAGGTTCGATTCCAGTCAAGGGCATGTACCTTGGTTGCGGGCACATCCCCAGTTGGGGGTGTGCAGGAGGCAGCTGATCGATGTTTCCCTCTCATTGATGTTTCTAACTCTCTATCCCTCTCCCTTCCTGTCTGTGAAAAAAATCGATAAAATATATATATATATTTTTTTAAGTATGTGACTTAATAGTGAAATAAAGGACACTCAAAAATATTTGAAATAATCCTTCTTTCGATTAAACTAGAAAAGGTACACATTTTCAATGGCTACAATTATATCATATTTAAATAAAGATACACACACACAATGAAGAGAAAATCTCTAATAATTTATTTGACCTTCAGTTTCACATTGTGAAAAAAAATAACAGTTTTACAAAACCTCAAAAATGTAGTAGCAGGAAACAAGTACATATGAACACTTCACTTCTTCAACTTACACAGAGTTTTGTACGTGAACCACATACTCAATAGCCACGAGAGGGATATTATTCAGCTCTAATCACTCTTATTCAGACAGGTGTCAAGCCCAGAGAAAAGGGGGCTACACAATTATACCAGAAGTGGTAGGCTGCCCTTTGTTATCCGTTTCCACAGCAACCCGTGCACAGAATGAGAAGAACCTTCTCTGTCTTATGCCAAGGTTTTTGTGTGCACTGTGCTGTGAATTGTATTTGCTTCAAAGTGTGGGACGTTTCACAGGGTGAGAATGGTCAAGTAGTGAGCCCAATGCCTACATCAATCCAAAGAGCAGGAGTCCAGAAAGTTCCCTGCAGGCTGGGGGCCCACCCCGACCGCGGCTCCCTCTGGCTCACACACAGTAATTAATAGAAGATTCAAGGACAGACCACAACTCTGACACAGCTGTAGAAATCCATCCTGCTTTCAGAAGCCATGCAGCAACACACATCTCAGCCTATTTGCATCATAAACTACAGAGCTGTAACTGCCACAATACAGTATAACGCCACCGACTATGCATGCCGCCATTGTACAATTAGACATTTGCATTGCTTACAACACATCTAGGAGCGAAAGACTGCCTGCCAGAAAGTACTGTGATGCTTTTATTCCAACGGCTCGTTTATTTTGGTCCAACTACAGCCCACGTACTCATGGCATGGACGGACATGTACCATTAGTCTAAAGTTTTCAGGTGCAGAGAAATGTTAAGGATGTAGCTATCATTAGACAATGCAAACACACACTCACAATGTAAAGGGTTATCAGTCTTAAACCTTATTTTCTAAAGTACAGTAATGTGAGAAACATCAATGAAAGCAGTGCCAGAGTTACAGACTCTGGCCTTCCCCAGACACCTCTGAGGAAGTGCCTCTTTGAGTCTAATACCAACACTTAGTTTAGTAAACAAGCCCACAAACTAGCAAAGAATGTATTCACAACCAATTCCCAACTATCCCGGAAACCCGCAACAGCGGGCACTGCTCACGATCCTGTGGTGTTTCGTGACCAAATGTGTCACTTAAGGGCACGAAAGGGTTCTTTCAGAGACTTACCTGCAGGTGAGCACTAGGGCATACGTTGTACCAACGTTCACATTGTCTTGGAGAACTTGTCACACTAGCTGAATAGCATAGCAAGAATAACAACGAATCCAGGTCCAGCAAATCGGGTGACTGAATGAATTTATGTCGGCGATAATGCAGCCCCCCTCTCCC